>JAOWBW010001783.1:134327-195710 GCA_026119855.1 Campanula takesimana
TGTTGATGTTGCTTCGTCCTTCGTTGGTGGAATGATGTTGATCCTTGATATGAACTTCTTTGAATGAGGGGGGATTTTTTTTTTTTTTTTTGTGATCTAACTTTTGCCTAGGTTGATTCGAGGATTTCAACCTAGCGAGCTCTTTTTTTTTTTTTTAATCCCCTTTTGAAACATTGCTTGATACTTCTTCATGGTTGTTGCTTCACCTTGTTTGTCTTGATGTCTTCGTTGTTAATGGCGTCGTCGATGTTTATCCCCTAGGCGTTCAAGTGACGGCCTTCGTTCTAAAACGTGTTTAGACATTTTTTCATCATTTTGCCAAGAATTAAATTGAACAACTTGGAGGAGTGTATGAGGACAAGAACGACTTTAATTTGATAATTGACTCGAACATTCACACAAGTGGGACGAAAGAAAACTTTAATGCACACTTAAGAGGACTTTTGGCTCTTTCTTTCTTCTTTTTTTTTTTTTTTATATATCCTATTTCTAGGTAGAGAAGAGAACGGAGATTGTTGTTGTAGTCCCCATTGTCGTTGTAGTCTTCTTTGTGCATGATCTCTTGTTGAGGCCCCATTTCAAATCTGAGCCCCTTCCTTGATGAGTTCTTGCATGTTCTCACTCTCTGACTGTTGTTCTTCCACGGTAAATTCACCATTGTCATCGAATCTTGGATGATGTCGCGGAGGGAGAAGCAATCCTCGGTGAGATTACCGCTGCATTGGTGATAGTCACACCACTTGTGGTGGGCATGGTTGCAACGTAACAGTTGTGGTTGCTTGTACCCTTGGAGAGGAGAAACTTCTCCCTTGGTTTTGAGAGCTTCGTAGGCTTCGATGATGGTCATGCCATTGAGAGGGGTATAGACACGGTCGTTGGTGGCACCTTTGTGACTTTGGAGGGGTGAGCCACTTGAGCGTGCTTTACCGTGGACCTTTGCCTTGCTGTCGGTGAGCTCCTGCAAACGAGCCTTAAGTTCGGACACTTCTTCCTTATGAATTCTCCTCTCGAGATCAAGACGGTCTTGCCACAAATCATCCTTGCGGCGGGCATCCTCGACAAGTCTATCCATTTGTTCCCCCATGGCTCTTATTATGTTGAAGAGCCTTTCGTTGGACACGGAGATGTTCTCACCCTTGTTGTTGTTGCCGTTGGAAGCCATTGGACCTATTGAGAGAACACAGGTCGATCTTAGGTTGGCCCCACAAACATATTTTGAGTAAAATAATTAACCCACAAACAAAGGAAAAGACTCAACCACATAAGAAAAATGACTCTTTTATTTATTTATTTATTTACAAAATCGGAAGGACATAGTCCTTTTTGGGGTTTCTAGAAAAATAGTGGAATCGTCACACTAGTATATAGACCATCTCGCGGTTCCATATACTCATCGGATTCCACCACGCTTGTGATACCTACATGTGACGGGATTAAACTAAATTAATGTCATAAAGCATACATGCGAGGACGGATTTTTTTATTTTCGTCCAAAATAACCACTTTGGGGACGGAGTTTTATTTTGTCCCATAACAACCATTTGTTTCTTTTGGAAAAGGCATGTATAATTTGATGACATTAGTTTAGGGAAATCTCGGTACATGAAAACCGACTTGGTCACGGAGTGTTAGACCCTAACTAGAATTGTGTGGTTTGTGCTCGGCTTAAATATGAGGCTTAAAGGTCACCCCCGACATGTAGTCGTGAACTACGCCACGGGATGAGGTTTACCGCTTCGGAAGAGTCAAGGTCGGGTGGAGCTTGAAACTTCCTAGGACGGGCCTCGACGGGTTTGGAGTTGGACTTGTGCGACTCGATAGTGAGCAGTTGATAAGATTGTGCGCGTAGTGTGAGGTCTAACAAGGGACAAAATATTTTTTTTTCAAAGGAAATAAAAAAAACAAATAAGCACGTAATTTACAACTTTCAAATCACCCGTGTGACCGGTAAAAATGAATAAACAAAGTAAAAGGGGTTGTATGCAGGCCCGGTGCCCACACACTGTCAAAACTGCCCATTCTGTTCACTGTTCTGTTTACTGTTCTGTTCTGGAAAATGGCCCAAAAGCACGCGACTCAGGGAAGTTACGTGGGAAGTGCGCGCATTGCGCTATGCATGTGGGAGGCGCGCGCATCTGGGGTACCTGTTAGAATGTCAGAAGAAACCACGGACTCATGGGATTGCCCTGGTCCCAAATTATATAACTTTCCCTGCAGAAACTTGTTAGCATAGAAATATGAAACTTGAAGGACAAGATGGAAGGTGGGCGATTCTGGTAATAAGGGTCGGACGCGCGCGCTTAGGCCATGAAGGCCGGAGGCGCGCGCTTCCTACCCTTTTTACCAGAATGCCCAGAAAACAGATATAAGAACACCAAAAGCAGAAAATGCAAGTTTAACCCTCTATGTCCCCAGCGGAGTCTCCACTGTAGATACCCCGGGAAAACCCCACTTGGCTAGAGCGGTGAATTATCCTAGGATGTCTACTTGATTTTAAGAGTCGCCACCCACGTTTTAGAGGAACGCGAGAAAACCTAAGAAAATAGCCTTTTTTATTGATTATGAAACCAAAGATTCTTGAGATGAGGGGTTCGGGGGTTAGGTGACGGAGTGGGAAGTACTTAAACACCCACTCTGTCACGACCCGAAATCTAGGCTCTATTTTAATTAGTAATAAATGATTATTATTTATTTATTTGCTCAATTATTTATTTAAATTATTATTTATTTAAATATTTATGTGTGCATTTTATGTTTCATAATGATTATGCCTAGCATTTTACTTGAGTTATTTGGGCTAGTGTAGAAGTGTTGAGTCTTAATTGCTAGTATGGAGTAGTGTGTGTGTGTAGTGTGAGAGAGGGGGCCTAAGTGTAAGTTTTTAAAATAATTTTTCATACTCCCTCCCTACTCCCCTCACCTCCCTCACCATTCTCACACTCCACCTCCCTCACCATCTCTCTCTCCCAGACAACTCTCTCTCTCTCTCTCTCCAAGGTAAGCATTTTTCTTCTCTTTACTTCTCTCTTCATTTTCTCCATCTTCCTTTCATAATCTCCCATTTCTTAAAACGTGAAACATGTTTAGATCGTCGATAGGATCGCGTAGAGTAAAAAAGATTTGAAATCCATCAACTTTGAGAAAATTCAGGTAAGTTACTTTTCCCCCATTTTAATGCTAAAATGTTCATATCATGTTTAGATATTGTTTGATGTGTTACATTTGAAGTTTGGATGAGTTTTGAAATTGTTTGGAATTTATTTGGGTTTTTGGTCAAAAATGGTGATTTTGGAATGTTGGGTTTGATTCTTTGTTTTGGGTTGATGAATGGTGTATTGGAGTCCCCACCCTAGTTATAAATTGTTTTGGTACACTAGTACATGAGTTGGAAGTTGGGATTTTGGTTAAATGTGGTTTGGGTTGAAAATGGAAGAACCCATGTTGTTCTTCCCGACTTCTGGCAATTCCGGCTTATTGGGCGACCGCCCAAAATCGTATGGGCGACCGCGCATCTTTCTGAGAGCTTTTGTTCTTGTTTTGAGGCACTTTGGGCGACCGCGCACAACCCAGGCGTGGGCGGCCGCACAGTCCTCTGAAAGTTTACATTTTGTTAAATTGTGTGATTAACGAATGCGTTGTGATCCAATTCTTGGGTGTCCTCCTAGTTGACCTTAGTGAACATTTTAGTACACTCTAGTGATAGAATTGGGTCCTTTGTGTTGAAGTTCGTGTTTGAAATCAATTAAGTGTTAATTGGGAATATTGGAACACTTTAATTGTGTGTTGTTGGTATATTTCGCTTTATTGGTGACTTCTTGGTATGGTTTACCTTTGTGGTAATTTACTTGGATTGGTTCCCTACTTTGAACCTTAAGTTGTTCATTCATGCTAAATTATTATTACTTAGCATTTATTTGAAGCCCAGCTGGCATATTTGTTGCATCGGGCGATGGGAAGGATTATAATGGCAAAGCCAAGTCCATTATAATGTTGACCATTGTTTTGCCCTTACTATACCCCTTCTCCAGATTGCCTTGGAAAGGATAAGTCAGCGTTCCTTTGTGAATGTATCTGGCTAACGGGCATGACTTTGTGTCATGGTCCTTGTCCTTTGTGACACTTTTATGGTTATTGGTTCCGGTACCGGGGTTTTCTCTTCGGCTTTCATGCTATTATGAAGATGATGATTTGTTGATTATTGAAGCTGCGCAGCGATCCTTTATTAGGATGTTCCGGTTTGGAAAACCTTGGCTATATCCTTTGTTATGTGTTTATTTCCGCTGCTATCTGTTATGTGATAAATGCTATGTGCTATGTGATATTTATTATTGCTTATTGCTTCTTGCATCTTAGCATGTCATGTAGTTGCATTAGTAACTTATTGAGATTTATCTCACCCCCTTTTCTTTTATCTTTGTTTTTCCTTAACCCCCCCCCCCAGGTGCTAAGGATTAGTCTCGCTGATCACGAGAAAGAGGACGTCGAGTGTGGATACATTCTTTTGGGGAAGGTTATTATAGGTTGGTTTACATTATGTAAATGTGTAACCATTTTGGGGTATTTGTACCAAACAATGACGTCACTAAGAATTGTATATTTTTATTTTGTTGGCATAAACTTGTGGAAGTTTTGATAGTTGTATTTAGTCTTTATCAACTTGGTTTTGTAAAACTTTGGATTATCACCTTTTGGTATTAAATGAAATTTTTAACTTCGGTATTTTGGAGTTTTTGTTAGAGTCGACGTCCAGCTCGCGGTCCCGGGGCCCGCGGGGTCCGGGGTCGCGACAGTTGGTATCAGAGCTATGGCATTAGCTCTAAGTATAAGTCTAGGTGGATTAGTATGACCTAGGTGGGTAGTAGAGTGCGGAGTGATTAATGGTTGATGTTTTATGCAGGTAATTACTCGCAATGTCTGGAAGAAGAAACAGAGGAGGTACTAGTGGGGTACAGAATCAGAATGATACAAGGGAAGAAGCACGTGCTATGTTTCAAGGCATGTTCGAGGCGGCCATGAAGGCCATACATGATCAAGGTCCGAGGGTAGAACAAGCACCACCCCGCCGCTATGGATTGGAGCAATTTCTGAAGTTGAAACCGGTGGAATTCAATGGGGAACCCGATGTAAGGAAGGCTGAGTTGTGGATTGAGTCGATGGAGAAGATTTATGATGTATTTGGGTGTTCGGATGAGGACAAGGTCCGGTTCGCGGCTTACAAGCTTGTGGGAGCCGCCGAGCATTGGTGGAAAGGTGTTAAAGCTACTTGGGATGATACTCACACGGTATATGCGTGGGAGTTGTTTGTGCGCAAATTCAAGGAGCATTTCATTCCGGTTGTTGATCAAAACCGAAAGGAGATCGAGCTACTCAACTTGGAGCAAGGTGTTTTGTCTATAGCACAATACTCGGCTAAGTTCATAGATTAGCCCGGTATTGCGACTATTTGGTGAGGACCGAGGAACAAAAAGCTATGAGATTCATTCGGGGATTGAAGACCTCCATCCGTACTCAACTTATTGCCCAACGGATTGTGACGTTTCAAGATGCGGTGGATCGAGCCTATCTTATAGAGCAAGACATTGGGGAACATAAAAGGAAGACTGAGGTAGCTAACCCGAGTAAGCAAGGAGCGCAGAGCAAGCCACAACCAAGGATTGATAGTCGAGGTAACTTCGGGGGACAATCTCAGTCCCGAGGGCAACCGATTCCAAGGAACCCGGGTACCACTTCCGGGAACCAAGGGAGCCAAATTATGAAGCCTTGTACCTTTTGTCAAAAGGTAGGCCATGCGGAGGATAGGTGTTGGAAAAAGCAAGGCAAGTGTATCAATTGTGGTGAAATGGGGCACTTTGCGAGAGATTGCACGAGGCACCGAGGACAGTCATCCGGGTCAGGGGTTAGTATTAATCAGGGTCAGAAAAGGGATGCCACCGGGAAGCCCAAGGTCCAAGGGAAAGTGTTTGCAATGAATCAACAACAGCGACCGATGATCCATCCGTTATTGGAGGTATTGTTTCTGTGTCTAATGTGAGCGCACGAGCGTTAGTAGATCCAGGATCATCTCATTCATACATTTCTGTGCAATTTGCTTCCATGTTAAATGATGCATTCGAGTCTTTACCGTACGTGCTAGAGGTGTCGACCCCTATAGGAGAATGCTTGATTTCTGATCGAGTCTTTCGTGCTTGTGACGTGGTTATTTGTGGTCGAGTCCTTGTGCGGATTTGGTAGTTCTCCCTATCCAAGACTTTGATGTCATTTTGGGTATGGATTGGTTGAGCAAATTTCATGCGTCCGTTGATTGCCGTAAGAAAACTGTACTTTTTCTATTCTGTGCCTAAATTTGTGTTTGAGGCTAGTCCTCTGAGTAGGAAGGTTCGCTTAATTTCTTTTATGAAAGCGAGAAGATTATTGGATAGTGGTTGTGAGGGGTATTTGGCTAGTGTCCTCGATACTAGGAAAGAATTCCCTAGTTTTGATAGTGTTCGGGTAGTTCGGGAATTTCCCGATGTTTTCTCTACCGAGTATGATATGCCTCCCGATCGTGAGATTGAGTTTTGTATAGACCTTTTGCCGGGTACGGCTCCGATTTCGAAAGCACCTTATAGGTTAGCTCCCGCAGAGTTGAAGGAGTTAAAGGTTCAGTTGCAAGAGTTGCTTGATCGAGGGTTTATCCGCCCTAGTGTTTCCCTGTGGGGAGCACCGGTTTTATTTGTGCGGAAGAAAGATGGTTCGTTGAGATTGTGTATAGATTACCGGAAGTTGAATCAGGTTACGGTGAAGAATAAGTACCCTCTACCCCATATTGATGATTTATTTGATCAGCTACAAGGATCCGTGGTTTTCTCTAAGCTTGATTTGAGGAGTGGGTACCATCAGTTGAAAGTTCGATCGGAGGATATTCCGAAGACTGCTTTTCGCACTCGGTATGGTCATTATGAGTTCTTGGTTATGCCGTTTGGGTTGACTAACGCGCCGGCCGTGTTTATGGATTTGATGAACCGAGTTTTCCATCCTTATCTTGATTCGTTCGTGGTGGTTTTCATCGACGACATTCTTGTTTATTCAAAATCTCGAGAGGAGCATGAACAACATTTGAGGACAGTTTTATCCGTTCTTGCAAGGGAGAAATTATTTGCGAAGTTCAGTAAATGCGAATTTTGGCTCGAGAAGGTGTCATTTCTGGGTCATGTTATTTCGAAAGACGGTATTTCGGTGGATCCTTCAAAGATAGAGGCTATAGTGGATTGGAAGAGATCCGAATCGGTGACAGAGATTAGAAGCTTTCTGGGTCTAGCCGGTTATTACCGAAGATTTATTGAGGGGTTTTCGAGGATTGCTACTCCGATGACTCAGTTGACCCGGAAGAATGTTCTGTTTGTGTGGACCGAGAAATGTGACAAGAGTTTCGAGGAACTGAAGAAGAGGTTGACTACAGCACCGATCTTGACTTTGCCTAATGGGAGCGATGGCCTAGTGATTTACAGTGATGCTTCGAAAGAGGTTTGGGATGTGTGTTGATGCAGAATGGGAAAGTAATTGCGTATGCTTCGAGGAAGTTGACCCCAGTGAGCAGAATTACCCTGTCACGACCCGAAAACTAGGCTCTATTTTATTAGTAATAAATAATTATTATTTATTTATTTGCTCATTTATTCATTTAAATTATTATTTAATTAATGAATTATGTGTGCTTTGTATGTGTTATAATAATTTATGCCTAGCATTTTATTTGGGTCATTATGTTAGTATAGAAGTATTGAGTCTTAATTGTTAGTTGGGAGTGTAGTAATTGTGTGGAGTGTGAGAGAGGGGGCCTAAGTGTAAATGTTTGAATTATTCCCCCTACTCCTTCCCTCACCTCCCTACTCTCCTCCCTCACTCATCTTCTTCTCCCAGACAAATCTCTCTCTCTCTCCAAGCTTTTGGGTAAGTTTTCTTCTCCTTATTCTCTCTTCATTTACTTCTTCTTCCTCTCATCTTCTCTCATTTCTTAAAACATGAAACGTGTTTAGATCGTCGCTAGGATCGCGTAGAGTAAAAAAGAATCGAAATCCATCAACTTTGAGAATTTGCAAGTAAGTTACTTTTCCCCCATTTAAATGCTAAAATGTTCATATCATGTTTATATGATGATTAATGTGTTATATTTGAAGTTTGGTTGAGTTTGCAATTTATTTGGAATTTATTTGGGTTTTTGACCAAAAATGGTGATTTTGGAATGTTGGGTTTGATTCTTGTTTTGGGTTGATGAATGGTATATTGGAGTCCCCACCCTAGTTATAAATGGTTTTGGTACATTAGTATATGAGTTGGGAGTTGGGATTTTGGTTAAATGTGTTTTGGGTTGAAAATGGAAGAACCCATGTTGTTCTTCCCGATTTCTAGCGATTCCGGCATGTTGGGCGACCGCCCAAAATCTTATGGGCGACCGCGCATATTTCTGAGAGATTTTGTTCTTGTTTTGAGGCACTTTGGGCGACCGCACAACCCAGCGTGGGCGGCCCGCACAGATCTCTGAAAAATTTACATTTTGTTAAATTGTGTGACTAAAGAATGCGTTGTGCTCCAATTCTTGGGTGTCCTCCTAGTTGACCCTAGTGATCATTGTAGTACACTCTAGTGATAGAAGTGGGTCCTTTGTGATGAAGTTTGTGACGGAAATTAGTTAAGGGTTAATTGGGTCTTCGAACATCTTATTGAGGTATTGTTGGTTTGACTTATCTTTGTGATGATCATTTAGTATATGTTTTGGGGCATCTTATGATGTGTTCGTGATCATGTTCTAATAAGTGTAACCTTTTGGATTGTTGGGGTGTTTGGAACGGGTTCGTTATGAACGGAGATAAAGTGTGAATTGGCAATTGGGTACCTACGGTTTGATAACCTTAAGATGTATTCATTTGGATTTCTTATTTGGAATTCCAGGCGTGATGAGTGGTTGAGTTCATAGTCCTAGTTATCTTTGGAGTAAATGTTTATGATCACCTTAGTAATAGTCTTTGTGCTATTTGTGAGCGACCGTTTGGGTTGTGCTCTTTATGAGTAACTTGTGGGTATCATATTTAGGGTGTATTTGGTACGTGCCTTATCTTGGAATCATTATGTTTTAATGGTCAATGTTGTTGGACTCTTTTATGAGAAACTCCTTGTGCTATTGTTGTTGAACTCTTCTTGAGTAATCGTTTGCGTCTTTTGTGGTGATTAATTGTATGATTCCCTACTTTGGAATCAATGGTTGTTTATTGTGCTAGTATTTTATTACTTAGCCTTTACTTGAAAGTCCAGCTGGTATTTTGTGTGTGTGTTTGGGCGATGCGAAACATTATGATGGCACAGCCAAAGTCCATTGTGATTGTTGACCATTGTTTTGCCCCTTATTACCCTCCTCCAGATTGGCCTTGGATGTGAGAAGAGCTAGCTCCTTTGTTGCATTTTAGCTTTACTTGGAGCATGACTTTGTGGCATGTCTCCCGTCCTTTGTGACACTTCTTTTGGTCATTGATTCCGGTACCGGGGTATTCTCTTCAGCTTTTATGCTACTATGAAGATGGTTTGATAGGTTGATTGATTGATTGTTCGGTTCTGACCGGGGATTTTCTCTTCAAGCTTTCATGCTGCTATGAAGATGTTGATTGTTGATTATTGAAGCTGCGCAGCGACCTTTATTTGGTTCTTTCAGTTGGGTGAAACCTTGGCTATGTATCCACTTATGAGTGTTTATTTCAGCTTTATGTGTTGCATGTGAGCTGGTCGTTATTTCCAACCGGTATGGACGGTGGCGATAGGGAGCCTCTCATTTGTTGTTATATGTTTATTTATATGATTGATTATTGGATATTACTGTTTGACAGCATGTCACTTATTATTCCGCTGCTATCTATCTTATGTTAATTGCTATCGGTCATTGCATATTAGCATGTCATGTAGTTGCATTAGTAACTTACTGAGATTTTATCTCACCCCGTTTATTTCCATCTTTGTTTTTCCTTAACCCCCCCCCCCCCAGGAGGAAAAGGATTAGGATTCGCGGATCGAGGAGGACGTCGAGAGGATTGAGATTTTGGGGCAGTTTGTTATGGATCGGTTTACATTATTTAAATGTATAACCTTTTGGGGATAGTTTTACCATTATTGACGTCATTAAGAATTGTAATATTTTGTATCTTGGGTGTGAGCTTGTGGAGCTTACACTAGTTGTCTTATGGTGTTGTTAAACTTGGATTTTCCAAACCTTGTGTTAAAATCTTTTGGTTCAAAATGGAATTTTTATCTTCTTCATTTTAGAGTATTGGTTTTAAGTCGACGTCCAGCTCGCGGTCTCGGGCCCGCGGGGTCCGGGGTCGCGACATACCCCACTCATGATATGGAGTTGGCGGCGATAGTATTTGCGTTGCACAAGTGGAAGCACTACCTTTATGGAGCGAAGTTCGAGATTTTTATGGATCACAAGAGTTTGAAGTACCTATTCTCTCAGAAGGAATTGAACAACCGACAGCGCCGATGGATGGAATTATTGAAGACTATGATTGTACGATTTCTTATCACCCGGGAAAGGCGAATGTGGTAGCGATGCGATTAGTAGAAAGTCTTATGTGGCTTCGATGATGGTTCGAGAATGGAAAATGCTTGAGGATGTTCGAGATTGGTCTCCTCGTGAATCGAGATATGTGGCTATTTTTGCGAATATTAGAGTGTCTCCGACTCTAATTCAGAGGATAAAGGAAGCTCAAAAAGAAGATCCCGAGTTGGTGAAGGTAATGGGTAAATTGAAGGAAAAGAACTTCGAGGATTTTTCTATGAGTTCGAGTGGAGTTTTGACTTTCCGTGGTCGTTTGTGTGTTCCGGATGTTGATGGAATTAAACAGAGAGTTCTTGATGAGGGTCAAAATCGAGGTATACTATTCATCCGGTAGTACGAAGATGTATCAAGATTTGAAGCAACAATTTTGGTGGATTAATATGAAAAGGGAAATAGCCGAGAATGTTTCGAGGTGTTTTAACTTGTCAGCAGGTCAAAGCCGAGCATCAGAGACCCCGCGGGATTGCTTCAGCCGTTAGAGATTCCCGAGTGGAAATGGGAGCATGTGACTATGGATTTCGTTACGGGACTGCCTCGTACCCGCAGGAAGTATGACAGTGTTTGGGTAATCGTGGATAGATTGACCAGAGTGCCCATTTCTTGCCTATTGACATCAGATATTCGATGAGAAGCTTGCGACCCTTTATATTGATGAGATTGTGAGATTGCATGGAGTTCCGGTTAGCATCATGTCAGATCGAGACCCGAGGTTTACTTCTAGATTCTGGAAGGCGTTTCAGAAGCTTGGGTACAGATTTGCGATTTAGTGCGGCTTTTCATCCTCAAACCGACGGTCCAATCCGAAAGGACTATTCAGATTCTTGAGGATATGTTGCGAGCGTGTTCGATAGACTTTTCTGATTCTTGGGATTCGCACCTACCGTTAGTGGAGTTCTCTTACAACAACAGTTATCAGGCTAGTATCGAGATGGCACCGTTTGAGGCCTTGTATGGAAGGAAATGTAGATCGCCTATTTGTTGGGATGAGGTTGGTGAAGCGAAAGTTTTGGGTATTGATTTGCTTCGGGATTCGGTTGAGAAAGTTAAAGTTATCCGGGATAGATTGAAGACAGCCCAGAGTCGACATAAGAGCTACGCAGATAACCGAAGGCGAGATCTTAGCTTTCAGACCGGTGATTTGGTGTTCTTGAAAGTGTCTCCAAAGGTGGGTATTCGTAGGTTTGGGAAGAAAGGCAAATTGGCTCCGAGGTTCATTAGTCCGTTTGAGATTTTGGGAAAGGTTGGACTTCTGGCGTATCGACTCGCGTTACCGCCATCTTTAGACCGGTTGCACAATGTGTTCCACGTTTCTATGCTTCGGAAGTATGTTCATGATCCGTCTCACGTGTTGCCGAGGATACCGGAGGATATTGAGCCCGATATAACTTATGAGGAACGACCGGTTCGGATCTTAGATTCCAAAGTCCAAGAGTTGAGGAGTAAAAGTATTTCATTGGTTCGAGTCCTTTGGAGAAATCATAACATCGAGGAATCGACGTGGGAGCTTCGTGATGAGATCGAGAGGAAATTTCCGTGGCTTTTTGTTTAAGGTGAGTCTCGTTAAAATTCGGGTCGAATTTTCTTTAAGGGGGAGTGAATGTCACGACCCGAAATCTAGGCTCTATTTTAATTAGTAATAAATGATTATTATTTATTTATTTGCTCAATTATTTATTTAAATTATTATTTATTTAAATATTTATGTGTGCATTTTATGTTTCATAATGATTATGCCTAGCATTTTACTTGAGTTATTTGGGCTAGTGTAGAAGTGTTGAGTCTTAATTGCTAGTATGGAGTAGTGTGTGTGTGTAGTGTGAGAGAGGGGGCCTAAGTGTAAGTTTTTAAAATAATTTTTCATACTCCCTCCCTACTCCCCTCACCTCCCTCACCATTCTCACACTCCACCTCCCTCACCATCTCTCTCTCCCAGACAACTCTCTCTCTCTCTCTCTCTCCAAGGTAAGCATTTTTCTTCTCTTTACTTCTCTCTTCATTTTCTCCATCTTCCTCTCATAATCTCCCATTTCTTAAAACGTGAAACATGTTTAGATCATCGATAGGATCGCGTAGAGTCAAAAAGATTTGAAATCCATCAACTTTGAGAAAATTCAGGTAAGTTACTTTTCCCCCATTTTAATGCTAAAATGTTCATATCATGTTTAGATATTGTTTGATGTGTTACATTTGAAGTTTGGATGAGTTTTGAAATTGTTTGGAATTTATTTGGGTTTTTGGTCAAAAATGGTGATTTTGGAATGTGGGTTTGATTCTTTGTTTTGGGTTGATGAATGGTGTATTGGAGTCCCCACCCTAGTTATAAATTGTTTTGGTACACTAGTACATGAGTTGGAAGTTGGGATTTTGGTTAAATGTGGTTTGGGTTGAAAATGGAAGAAACCCATGTTGTTCTTCCCGACTTCTGGCAATTCCGGCTTATTGGGCGACCGCCCAAAATCGTATGGGCGACCGCGCATCTTTCTGAGAGCTTTTGTTCTTGTTTTGAGGCACTTTGGGCGACCGCACAACCCAGCGTGGGCGGCCGCACAGTCCTCTGAAAGTTTACATTTTGTTAAATTGTGTGATTAACGAATGCGTTGTGATCCAATTATTGGGTGTCCTCCTAGTTGACCTTAGTGAACATTTTAGTACACTCTAGTGATAGAATTGGGTCCTTTGTGTTGAAGTTCGTGTTTGAAATCAATTAAGTGTTAATTGGGAATATTGGAACACTTTAATTGTGTGTTGTTGGTATATTTCGCTTTATTGGTGACTTCTTGGTATGGTTTACCTTTGTGGTAATTTACTTGGATTGGTTCCCTACTTTGGAACCTTAAGTTGTTCATTCATGCTAAATTATTATTACTTAGCATTTATTTGGAAGCCCAGCTGGCATATTTGTTGCATCGGGCGATGGGAAGGATTATAATGGCAAAGCCAAGTCCATTATAATGTTGACCATTGTTTTGCCCTTACTATACCCCTTCTCCAGATTGGCCTTGGAAAGGATAAGTCAGCGTTCCTTTGTGAATGTATCTGGCTAACGGGCATGACTTTGTGTCATGGTCCTTGTCCTTTGTGACACTTTTATGGTTATTGGTTCCGGTACCGGGGTTTTCTCTTCGGCTTTCATGCTATTATGAAGATGATGATTTGTTGATTATTGAAGCTGCGCAGCGATCCTTTATTTGGATGTTCCGGTTTGGAAAACCTTGGCTATATCCTTTGTTATGTGTTTATTTCCGCTGCTATCTGTTATGTGATAAATGCTATGTGCTATGTGATATTTATTATTGCTTATTGCTTCTTGCATCTTAGTATGTCATGTAGTTGCATTAGTAACTTATTGAGATTTATCTCACCCCCTTTTCTTTTATCTTTGTTTTTCCTTAACCCCCCCCCCCAGGTGCTAAGGATTAGTCTCGCTGATCACGAGAAAGAGGACGTCGAGTGTGGATACATTCTTTTGGGGAAGGTTATTATAGGTTGGTTTACATTATGTAAATGTGTAACCATTTTGGGGTATTTGTACCAAACAATGACGTCACTAAGAATTGTATATTTTTATTTTGTTGGGCATAAACTTGTGGAAGTTTATGATAGTTGTATTTAGTCTTTATCAAACTTGGTTTTGTAAAACTTTGGATTATCACCTTTTGGTATTAAATGAAATTTTTAACTTCGGTATTTTGGAGTTTTTGTTAGAGTCGACGTCCAGCTCGCGGTCCCGGGGCCCGCGGGGTCCGGGGTCGCGACACACTCCGCCCCGCTTACGCGGGTCTTGCTACTTTTGGTGTTCTAATACTAAAAAATAAAAGTCCTTCAATTATTAATGTAAGAAGTGCTAACAATTACAATGGAAAGAAAGGGGAAAATTAAAAGGAAATAAAAGAGAATTGTTTTTATTTATTAATTTATGCTAAAAGATTACATGTAACAATTATGCCAAACAATTACATGAAGAAATGAAATGAAAATTAAAGTGGAATTTGGAATGTTGGGATGTAACCTTGGCCAAACTTCAATAGTGAAGTGGCCTTTTGGTTGTATCCCTTTTATGGAGATTGCATACACATTAAAGATGAAGAGTGTAATAAAAAGATTTTAACAAGGAGAGAAAATAAAGATAAGATTAAAAGTTTATAAGAGAATGAACATTGTACCTTGTGCTTGAATGGGGAAGAACCAAATTATTTATAGTAACCACACTTTGAAAATGGATTTTATGTGTTTTAAAGTATTTTTTATTCAAGAATTCTTCCTCTTTTTGTTAAGAGAGCGAAAAGAAAAGTCCCCCCCTTCCAATGATGGATTGGAGGGGTTTTTATAGGTGTTAGGTAAGGTCTTTGTGGTCACAAAGGTGGCCCTTCCCCGGATCAAGCCAAGCCATAATGGCTTTGGGGGTTACAAATCAGAAAAGGAGGGAAATTTGGTAAAATCTGGGATTCTGGAGGTGGGAAGCCCGCACCTCCCCCCCCCTATGGGAGGCGCGAGCATCCCATAAATGAGGGGGGGAGGCGCGCTCCTCCCATCTTCAGGGAATCCAAATTTCAGCCCAAAAGTTAACCCCGTTATGCAGTTAAGTCCGAAAACTAACGAGATCAGTCAGAAACTTAACGAACGCCACGAAAGTCAACGAAAAACAAGAGAAACAAAGACTCAAGGTTGGATTTGTCACTTAGTCAAATCCAAGACTAACGGAGTAAGTCGAGAACTTAACGGAAAGTAACGAAAGTTAACGAAAAGTAACAAAACTTAACAGAAAAGAGGAATACAAAGAAATGTGTATGCAATCGGGACGTGAGAGGTTCAAGGCGGGGTGTCTACACCTCTAGAACCTTCCTTTCCGGTAGACAGCTCCCCATTTGACAGCAACGGGGAATATTCATCCCCCTATTATGTTGATAGCGAGGATGATGACTCCAGCAGTGATGACGACGGTGGTGAGGATTTCGGTGGGAATAGTGATGGAGAAGATGATGATGAGGATGAAGACAATTCCTTGGATGAAGATGAGTGGAGCTATGATGGAGATTGTGAATGGGAAGTAAAAGATGAAGATTAAGACTTTATTTAGGTTTTTCTAGTAGTTTTTTTTTCTTTTGTATCTATAAAGGCCAGACTCCCGGCTATGTTGTGGGAGTTATTTTTGGTACTGTAATGAAATCGTCTCTTTATTCTACTGCTTTTGTCTGATCACTTGTTTTGTAGCACTTACTTTCTCAACTTGACTTTCTGCATCCCTGTGATTCGATCTTGTTGAGCAATGTCGAGATGTTGATGGTAGATGTCGAGTCTGCGCCGGCAATTTCTTTTTAAGTATTCACGAGTTTCATGGCCCCATGATGTTATCCCCGTGTTAGGCGGCTGATGTCAGTCGAAAGGACACTTTGATTTACGGGGAACCCACGCCCCTTAACTGTAGGTCATGATGAATTAGGTGATGACGTGTGTAGCCGTCAAGATGCTTAATTTCCATACATCAAAATGATCTTCATCAAAGACTGGAACATGAGTGTAGTTTGCAGTTGTCATAGGTTTTGAGTTTTCCATTTCGAATAGGCACCCTAGCTGTTAAGCTTGAAAAACAAAAAGAAGTTTTATATAGGTGTTTGCTCTGATACCACTTGTTGGTCCCAAAGGTCAACAAGGGTATGAAAATAGCAAGAGGGGGGGGGGGTGAATAGCTGTTTTGAAATTCTTTTCGTACACTTGAAAAACTCAATTGCAAATGCGCACTTTATCAAATAAGCGTTATGAAATGCGCCTAAGAGAGTGAGTGAAATGCACAGCGGAATTAAGATTATGAAAGTAGGCGCAAAATGATAAAGAGGGCGCACACAAACTCTAGATATTTTAGCTCAAAGTGAGTGTAAGATGGAACTAAGGAAAATGAGAAACAAACACAACAATGTTCAATCCAATCAATCTACAATGAGTAAACAAGTAAATAGTGAGAAAAGATTAAACTTGAAAGTAAATGACAAGAAATAAATACGCGCTATTTGGAGAGTTCGATCGGGAAATGATCTACGTCCTCTACCAGATGGTTAGTCTTGAATTTCTAATGGAGATTTTACAATATGAGTGAGTGTTACAAATTACAACTTGAGTACAAACAAACTCAAAGATCAATATCAATGAACGATCAATCCGAGACTAAACCTGTGTATCTCTTTAAGAAAGATCTAAGTGATCAAACTCAAAGAGGTGCGTGTGTGATTTTAGATTCAAAGCTGTTTAGATCTGTATGATTTAGAGAACAAGAAATCTAATGTGTTTTTGCTTGAGGATCTGGGCTAAGTATGAAGGTATGAAGGTGTTCTTGAGAAATCTGGGAATTCAATGAGCAATCTTCAAATCTTCAACAAATACTTGAGAGAAAATTCAGAGCAACTTCAAACGTTTGAAGTTATGAGGTATTTATAGGTGAGCTCTCAAAACTAGCCGTTGGAAATCCCATGTGGATAAGGTCAAGGACAGATTTGCTGGAGCTCATGTTGGGTTTCCAAGTAACATGCGCAGCGGAAAATAGCATTTAAAATTTTATGAAACCCAAAGCCCATAGATCCATTCATATGATTAAATCAAATACTTGCAATATGAATACTAGAAAAACTAACCCTTGATGACTTTGAATTTGGTCTTTGATCTTGGTGGAGAAATTGAAGCTTTAATCACGAACAAGTAAGAATACGAACTTTGAAGATGATGAGCTTCACCCTCTAGCGGTATCCACACCTTGAACGAATATCAAGAACACTTGATCTTAGTTGCTAGACAAAAATTGTGAAACACGTTTTCACAATTAATATGAACTATATGGAATATTATTTGTGTATTATTTTGTTCTTCAATCTAGGATGTCTTAGAACAAAATAAAACTCTCTCAAACTCTTTGGAGACTTTCACAAAAGCTAGGTATTGTTCTGGCCCGAATTTGGCTATTTATATACAAGTTAGACCTATTCCAAATAGGAAACTTGTGTCAAAACCCGTCCAAAATCCTTTTCCTAATTAAATCAGGAAACCTGTCCCGACTCACTGTGCGGCCGCCCAAAATCAGGTGTGCGGTCGCCAAAACATGTGCGGCCGCCCAGCCTGGTTTGTGCGGTCGCAACTAGGATCAGAGAGCCATAATTTTCCAATATAGTCCTTTAAGGATTCGTTCTATTGTGTGTGACCCTCTAGGATTATACTAAGTTGGCAATGGGTTCAAACATGAATCCATAAGATATGATTAGGTTCTAGCAAACCGTCATACCTACCTAAATAGTATAACTAGATACAAGTTCACATTCCTTTAGAATATGTCACAATCCCTTTGTCCACGATCTCATTGAACACAAGTCATGGTCAAATGGTCAACTTTTTTTTGTTTAATACTTTCTCGATTCCGAATATGTTGATAATCCAAATGAAATTAATCTAATCAATTCATTGAGTCCGGCCGAACATTTTCATCAACATCATTCCTACGAGAGGCCTAAGCTTGAGATCTCTCCGAAGGGGACAAATCCATTTAGCTTATTATTCTTCCTACGTGAATCCGATTATGCCAATCATACCCTTTATAACTACCCTGTTAAGGTAGCGTTTGGATATGTCAAACATAATGTTCATCAAGTGGAAGACTATAATAACTTCATGTCTAAGGATTCAAACAAGTACCCATAAATCCAACATGATCATCCACGATCATTTAGCCTTTATACTAGTTTTTAACAAGTACTAGGGACGAGGATTATTATAAGTAAACATGACAACAATAATAATCAAAACATCCCCTTTATTGATATGAAATAAATGATAACAATTATAACGTTTATTAAACGTGCCTAGGGCACCACTACCAACAATCTCCCACTTGCCCTAGGCCCAATCTCCCATGTATCTAATACCCATGGACCTAACATGACCTTCATGTTTAGCTTGTGGAGGTCCCTTTGTTAGCGGGTCCGCGACATTGTCATCAGTAGGTACTTTGCATATATTCACTGTCACCTCTGTCATGATTTCTCGAATGACAAGGTAACGCCTAAGTATGTGTTTGGGTTTTTGATGTGCCATTGGTTCCTTTGCTTGAGGAATAGCACCATTATATCACAATAAAGATCTATTGGATTAGAAATACTAGGAACCACTTCAAGTTCAGTGATGAACTTCTTAATCCAAACAGCTTCCTTTGCAGCATCCGATGCAGCAATATACTCAGCTTCCGTTGTAGAATGAGTGGTTGTACTCTGCTTGGAGCTCTTCCAGCTTACAGCTCCACCATTTAACATAAACACAAAACCCGATTGCGATCGCTGTCATCTCTGTCGGTTTGGAAGCTTGCATCCGTGTAAGCATTACACGAGATCATCTTCCATTCTTCCATAGACCAAAACGAGTCTTTAGTCCTTCTCAAGTACTTAAGAATCGCTTTTACAGCCACCCAGTGATTCTCTCTAGGGTCGGATTGGTATCTACTTGTCATGCCTCAAAGCATAAGATACATCCGGCCTAGTACAGATCATGGCATACAAGATGGACCCAATTGCCGAAGGATATGGAACATCATTCATTATCTCACCCTCATCTTTTGTCTTGGACATTGAGTCTTGCTTAGAGAAACTCCATGTAACACCGGCAAGGTACCTCTTTTAGAACTTTCCATACGGAATCTTCTAATGACCTTGTCAATGTATGTACTTTAGCTTAAACCAAGTAGCTTCCTTGATCTATCTCTATAGATCTTAATGCCAAGTATATATGCGGCTTCACCCATATCTTTCATTGCGAAACACTTTCCCAACAAGTCTTTACGGACTGAAGTGTGGGAATGTCGTTTCCAATGAGTAATATGTCATCCACATATAAATCAGGAATAGCACTATGCTCCCACTAATCTTCTTGTATACACAAGGCTCATCTTCGTTCTTGATGAAACCAACTCTTTGACTGATTCATCAAAACAGAGATTCCAACTCCTAGAAGCTTGCTTCAATCCATAATGGATTTCTGTAATTTGCATACCTTAGAATTCTGTCAAAACCTTCTGGTTGTGTCATATACACATCCTCTTGTAGTTTTCCATTAGGAAAGCGGTTTTGACATCCATTTGCCATATTTCATAGTCATGATATGCGGCAATGGCAAGCAAATTCTTATAGACTTGATCATTGCTATGGGTGAAAAGGTTTCATCATAGTCAATACCATGAACTTGCCTATAACCTTTCGCTACAAGTCTAGCTTTGTAAGTATGCACCTTCCCATCCATGTCCGTCTTCTTCTTGAAGACCCATTTGCATCCTATGGTTTTTACACCTTCGGGTGCATCAAACAAATTCCAACTTGATTGTATTGCATGGTTGCAATTCAGACTCTATGGCTCCAAGCCACTTGTCCGAATCAGGAGAAGACATCGCCTCTTGATAGGTTGTCGGTTCATCATTCTCATGATTTCCACCTCATTACTATCCGTTACGAGAAATCCATATCTCTCGGGCTTGGATCGTAACCTACTAGATCTGCGAGTTACTTGTGTATTTTGGAACAGGTTTCCAACCTCCTTGTGGTTCTTGTTCTTGTTCCACTATTGGTTCAATGTTGTTTTCTGGGTCTCGAATTCTTCAAGATTTATTTTACTCCACTGATATCTTTGGAGAGAAACTCTTTCTCTATAAAGATACCGTTCGGGCAACAAACACTTTGTTGTCCGTTTGGTTGTCAAAGTAATATCCTTTAGTTTCCTTAGATATCCCACGAAAATACATTTATCAGATTTGTGTGCAAGTTTGTCGGAGACAATTCCTTTTGACAAAAGCTTCACAACCCCAAATCTTCATGAAAGACAGACAAGGCTTCTTTCCGCTCCACATCTCATATGGAGTCTTTTGAACCGATTTAGTTGGAACACGATTTAGTGTGAAAGCAGCGGTTTCTAGAGCGTAACCCAAAAGGATATTGGAAGATCAACTTGACTCATCATTGATCAAACATGTCTAACAGGTCCGATTTCTCCTCTCGGACACACCATTCCTTGTGGTGTTCCGGGTGGAGTCAATTGTGAAACTATTCTACAATTCTTTAGATGATCATCAATTCATGACTCACGTATTCTCCACCTCGATCTATCGAAGTGCCTTAATACTTTTGCCAAGTTGTTTTTCTACTTCATTTTGAAATATTCTAAATATCTCAAATGCTTCACTTTTATGTTTCATTAGGTAAACATACCCAAATCTACTATAATCATCAGTGAAGGTTATGAAGTATTGAAATCCTCCCCTAGCATTGCTACTTAATGGTTCGCATACATTGGAATGTATCAACCCCAATAAGTCGCTTGCCCTTTCACCTAGCTTGGTAAAAGGTGTCTTAGTCATTTTTCCAAGAAGACACGACTCCCAAGTATCATATGACTCGAGGACACATGAACCCAAAAGGCCGTCCCCATGGAGTTTTGAGATACGCTTCTCATTAATATGACCAAGACGGCAATGCCACAAATAAGAATGATTTACATCATTAGGTTTAGATTTCTTGTTTATATGATAGACATTTTCATTATTTTCATTCTTGACATCCAAGATATAAAGACCATTAAATGAATTTGCAATACCATAAAGCACATCATTTAAATAAATAGAAAATTTCTTATTCTCAATAAAAAACTTAAAACTTTCATTATCCAAACAAGAAATTGAAATAATATTTCTACTTAAATTCGGAACATAATAACAATTGTTCAAAACAAGAATTAATCCGGAAGGTAAAGTGACTTCATAAGCTCCTACGGCTAATGCAGCAACTCTTGTTCCATTCCCCACGCGTAGTTCTACTTCACCCTCTTTAAGCAGTCTCCTATTCTTTAGTCCCAGCACATTTAAACAAATGTGAGAACCACATCCGGTATCCAATACCCAAGAATCAGTGGCAGAAAGGAGAATATCTATCATATAGATACCTGAAGTCGACGTAGCCTTACACATTCTTCTTCTTTTGCTCTTCCAAGAAAGCCTTGCAATTACGTTTCCAATGACCAATTTCTTGACAATGGAAACAAATTGCATCCTTTTGTGAATCGAGTTTTGCCTCAGAAGCCTTGGCAACCTTTGCCTTGCTTATCTTGGGTTTGACAACTTTTGCCTTACCCTTTCCTTTGGCACCAGCCTTCTTCCCATCATGAACCAAGAGAACAGGAGAACCTTTCTCCACAATCTTCATCTCCGCAGTTTTAAGCATCCCATGCAACTCGGAGAGATTCTTATCCATTCCATGCATGTTATAATTCATCACAAACCGATTATAACTTTTAGGCAATGAATTAAGAATGAGATCCGTGGCTAGCTCCAATGGGATTGGATAACCAAGTTTCTCAAGATGCTCCACATAACCTTTCATTTTAAGCATGTGAGGACTCACTTGTTGCCCTTCATTCATTTTGCAAGAAGTGAATGCAACAATGGTCTTGTACCTCTCTTGCCTAGCTTGCTCTTGAAACATGGATCTTAACTCCACGCCTATCTCATAGGCTTCCAAATGTTCCAAACTTTGTTGGAGTTTTGAGCACATAGTAGCAAGTATGAGACAACTTACATCTCTAGAATCATTACGATGTTTCTTGTAATTGTCTCTTTCTGCCCTAGGGGCAATAGGCTCTGGTTCATCAAGAAGAGACCCATCGAGAATGTACAACTTATCTTCTTGCCTAAGAACAATTCTTAGGCTACGGATCCAATCCATAAAGTTCGTACCATTCTCTTGGAGCTTATCCTTCTCAAGGATCGATCGCAACGAAATTGATTGAGTATTGTTAGTCATTATCTACAATTATGCAAAATTTCCAAAATTTAATAAGTACCAATTTTCATTAAAGAAATAAACAATGTATTTTTCTAAAAATACTCCCACTAAATTATACAACCTTCTTTATACATCCAATGTATAGTATAATTTAAATGGGTTAAGATCCCGCTTTAATTTAATTTTAAGTACGCTTTGGCGCACCGCTCAAAATTAAATTAATTAGGTAGACAACTCTTGTCAATCATATCTCATATGACTCTCAGTTCTTTTCATGAGATTCTTTTAGAAATCCAATTTCAAAAAGCATGTTAAATCTCATCTTTGCCTTAAGCCCAAAACTGTTTTGACGCTTAATTAAGTCCAACCATTTTAAATGCATAGGAAACTCTTATTCACTCATCTTGGTCATACATGAATAAAATCAATGCACCTCGCTTTGGCGAGCCCACACAAAATTACCCATGTATAAACAAGTGTTTTAATCATGGCATGGCAGAAGGACTTAAAACTTTCTTTGAAGGTTCATCACATATAGCATACAACACATTTATGAGCACATAATATAAACATGTTACGCATCAAGTTTAGCCACTAAATTAATCTCCATTAATTTAAGCATAATATTAATGTGTCTTTAGTTTCTCTATAATTATGAGGATAATACTATTTCAACTTTGGTTATTATCTCCAAATCAAGACAACAAGAAGTGCGGCCGAAACTAAGCTATAAGGCATCCACAATTCCGCACTAATTCAAGAAACCAAGAAAGTAGTTCATGTGGCCGAAACTAAGCAATAGATGGTCTCGATGAACGTAGGCCAATTGCATCCACAATTCCACATGGATCTCCAATCTTTGAATCAAGAACTTTGTTTCTCAATTTTAGCAATTATAAACTCTTCATAGTTCTAACTTCGTTTTATCCTTGAAACTTTGATTGCGATCAAGTTTGGGAAACACAATCTCGATGAACGTAGATTAGACATCCAAACCTTGAACCAATCTTAGAATCACAAGACTAAAACAAATAGGAAAATCAAACCCCAGGATCCACACCCAAACCAACTGCCCAAAACCCACTTCAGATCAATAGGTCTGGCCGGTCTTGTCACTGGTCTGGTCGGACCCCATCAAAATTCCAGATTCTGACTTTGACCGAAATCAAAAACCAGAATCCTGACAACTGTGCGGCCGCCCAAGAAAAACCTGTGCGGTCGCCCAAGAATTTATGTGCGGTCGCACAGTAGCATCAGACAGAATTTTTAAAGTTCAAAAATTTGACTCAAAATTGTTTTCCCCGATTATTAAAACTTTGATCCAATCAAAAATTAATAATCAAACAATTCAGAATCCAACATAATTTTTAGTGCGATTCAATAGTGCGATTAAAGTTGTAAAACAATAAACCACATAAAATCATATAACACATAAGCATCATATAATCCAATATTCATATCATGCTAGGCATACAAACAATTTATATACACACAACATGATCTAGGTATTGAAATAATCAACATGAACGGGGCTCTGATACCACTGCTGGGTTTCCAAGTAACATGCGCAGCGGAAAATAGCATTTAAAATTTTATGAAACCCAAAGCCCATAGATCCATTCATATGATTAAATCAAATACTTGCAATATGAATACTAGAAAAACTAACCCTTAATGACTTTGAATTTGGTCTTTGATCTTGATGGAGAAATCGAAGCTTTAATCACGAACAAGTAAGAATATGAACTTTGAAGATGATGAGCTTCACCCTCTAGCGGTATCCACACCTTGAACGAATATCAAGAACACTTGATCTTGGTTGCTAGACAAAAATTGTGAAACACGTTTTCACAATTAATATGAACTATATGGAATATTATTTGTGTATTATTTTGTTCTTCAATCTAGGATGTCTTAGAACAAAATAAAACTCTCTCAAACTCTTTGGAGACTTTCACAAAAGCTAGGTATTATTCTGGCCCGAATTTGGCTATTTATATACAAGTTAGACCTATTCAAAATAGGAAACTTGTGTCAAAACTCGTCCAAAATCCTTTTCCTAATTAAATTAGAAAACCTGTACCGACTCACTATGCGGCCGCCCAAAATCAGGTGTGCGGTCGCCCAAACATGTGCGGCCGCCCAGCCTGGTTTGTGAGGTCGCACACTAGGATCAGAGAGCCATAATTTTCCAATATAGTCCTTTAAGGATTCGTTCTATTGTGTGTGACCCTCTAGGATTATACTAAGTTGGCAATGGGTTCAAACATGAATCCATAAGATATGATTAGGTTCTAGCAAACCGTCATACCTACCCAAATAGTATAACTAGATACAAGTTCGCATTCCTTTAGAATATGTCACAATCCCTTTGTCCACGATCTCATTGAACACAAGTCATGGTCAAATGGTCAACTTGTTTTTGTTCAATACTTTCTCGATTCCGAATATATTGATAATCCAAATGACATTAATCTAATCAATTCATTTGAGTCCGGCTGAACATTTTCATCAACATCATTCCTACGAGAGGCCTAAGCTTGAGATCTCTCCGAAGAGGGACAAATCCATTTAGCTTATTATTCTTCCCTACGTGAATCCGATTATGCCAATCATACCCTTTATAACTACCCGGTTAAGGTAGCGTTTGAATATGTCAAACATAATGTTCATCAAGTGGAAGACTATAATAAATTCATGTCTAAGGATTCGAATGACATAACTAATATGAGATATATGTACGACATAGACCATGACATAAATCTCATACAGCGGGTCATGTTCAGTACCTTGTTCCAAATAAGTACCCATAAATCCAACATGATCATCCCACGTGTAGGGACCGCGACCACCACCACCACCACTTTCCCACATTAGTATGATATTGTCCGCTTTGGGCCCAGCCCGCATGGATTTGTTTTTCGGTCAACCCCCAAAAGGCCTCATACTAATGAAGTGGGTGGGTACTCTTATATACCTTGCAATTTTTTCCTCAATTGCCGATGTGGGACTTTGGGTTGCACCCCAACAATCCTCCCCTCAAACCAAGGACCACATCGCTATGGCCCGAAGTGTTTCCTCTGGCCCATATCGGCGAAAGCTTGTACCAACCGCCCGCGAAACACCATCGCCCTCGATTGCAAGACTCGATTCGCTATGTCGCACAAGGGGAATCCCACCATATAAAGCACACACACGGTCCACCCGGTCGGGCCCATCCGAACCATGGCTCTGATACCACTTGTAGGGACCGTGACCACCACCACCACTTTCCCACATTAGTATGATATTGTCCGCTTTGGGCCCAGCCCGCACGGATTTGTTTTTGGGTCAACCCCCAAAAGGCCTCATACTAATGAAGTAGGTGGGTACTCTTATATACCTTGCAATTGTTTCCTCAATTGCCGATGTGGGACTTTGGGTTGCACCCCAACACCACGATCATTTAGCCTTTATACTAGTGTTTAACAAGTACTAGGGACGGAGATTATTATAAGTAAACATGAACAACAATAATAATCAAAACATCTCTTTATTGATATGAAATAAATGATAACAATTACAACGTTTATTAAACGTGCCTAGGACACCACTACCAACAACTCATTGATTGGAGCACGTGTCCTTTTATAGCTGTTAGACACATAACATCAATATGACCGTTGTGGATAGATGTCTTCAAATTTGGGTGCATACGTGTTATTTATCCACCGTTGGATCTTGGGCGTAGTTTGAATTTCGTCAAGTCTTCATATCTTTATAAAATCTTCTAAGTGTTGAAACATATCAATGAGGCGCGTAGAGCCTTTGGGCGCATAACATAGCGCGCGCATACATGCGCCCGAGCCGCGTAGGCGCGACGCAAAACTCATCATTGTGATTTTCTTGAATCTTGATGTATTTGCCCTATTCCTAAGCCTATTCTATTTAAATGGACTACCTAAAAAATGAAGTATATATACTTCTTATATATGGGTCTAAAGTTCATGAAATAAAACTTAGGTGATGGATCAATCAAATCTATACAATAAATACTGAGATATAAGTTGGCATACCCAACAAACGGATTCAAGAACGATTCTTGAACTTGACAGCTAGGTCCTTCGGATTGAAAAAATTTGATGAAGAACGATTCTTCAATTGCTCCTAATGATTATTGAAGTTTGATAATTAGGAATTATCAAACTCAATAACCCAAGAATATAATGTGTATTCTCTCTCTCCAAGAAAGAGTTTTGATTTCTAAAATCAATCTTATAGGAACAATTCCCGGTTGTCCACATTATATACAAAGGGTTTCCAAAACCCTTTAGGACTTAGATCTCCTTGTCCAACAAGAAAAGACCAAAATTAAACTGCAGATCGGGGGGCCACCGTACGGCGCCTGGCCAGCCGTGCGGCACCAATGCAGCCGTACGGCTGCCCCTCTCAGTTTCCTCGTTTTTCGCTCCTTTTAATTATTCGTTCTACGCGTGTGACCCAATAGGATTATACTAAGTTGGCAACGAGTCCGAATCATTCAAACCTCGCAAGTCATAAGCGGACTCTAGCAAGCCATAATAACTACCCAATTAGTCTAACTTTGAAATCCAAAGTTTCCTAAAATAGAACATATCACAATCTCTTTGTTACACGATGTCTATTAAACGTAAGCCATGGTCAATGGTCAACTTACTTGTTCAATGCTTTCTCGATCCTGAATATATTGATAACACAAATGATTTTGATCCAATCAATTCATTTGAGCGCGGCTGTGCATTTCATCAATACTATTCATCGAGGGGCCCAAGCTTGACATCTCTCTTAAAGAGGAACAAATCCCATCTTGGATTATTACCTTTCCCTACATGATTCCGATCATGCCAATCATATCATTTATAGCTACCCGGTTAAAGGTAACGTTTGAATATGTCAAACATAATGTTCATCAAGTGGAAGACTGTAATAACCTCAGGTCTAAAGATTCAAGTGATATAACTATATGAGACTTAATTATGACATTGTGACCATGACATAAATCTCATAGGGTTCAGTCCATTATTTGTTCTCCAACAAATACCCATAAGTCTAATTGTATCGAATACACATAATCATCATATGATTATCCATTAAACTATACTAGTTGTTGGTCCCAAAGACACAACAAGGGTATGAAAAGAGGCTAGAGGGGGGGGGGTGAATAGCCTATTGAAAATTTCAACCATTTTTTAAAATTCAACCTTATGCTTACTCAATGAATTTTGCGGTCACTTAAAAACCACTAGTTCAAGAGTAATATGCACAGCAGAAGTTTTTGATACAAATGAGTTAGAGTTGTTTTTGCTTGAAACAGTGCGGTAGATTAAGTTGCGGTAGGTAGAGTGCGGTAACTTAGGGTGCGGTAGGTAAAAGGTGATATGGTGCGGTAGGTTGAGAGATTGAAAGATAGTGTCTTAGAAGTTTTGGCAAATGATAAGTTAGTCAGATTTAAGCTTAGGCAATATGATCAACATACAAACACAATTCACAACAAGTCTGAATATCTGAAAGATCAAAAACACTAAACGACAAACAAGATTAATATGAACAATAAAGAACAAGATGGACAAGTGCTGAAAGTAAATTTGCAGAAAGTAAAGAGCAGCAAGTAAATGACACAAGAATTTGGAAATGTTCGATCTGTTAAAAGATCTACGTCCTTTACCAAGATGGTCAGTCTTGGATTTTGAATGAGATATATATTGATTCTTCTTGTACAGATTACAAAGATGAAGTATTGAATCAACACCTATTTTCTATGAAGAACGAATCCTAGACTTAGACCAGTGTATCCCTAATGATACAATCTATGTGATTGATCAATCGGGGTGTGTGTGTGTAAAGAATCAAGAACTCTATATAATCTATATGATTGAGAGTCTAATGAATCTTGTGTGTTGCTGGGCTTGAGATATGATGTGCTTGAAGGTTGATGGAGATCTTTGAAGATTTGAAGGTTGTGCTTGAAGATTCGAAGGATTCTGGAAATATTGAATATGATCTTCAATCACCAAGTATTTCAACAGCAATTTCTCTCTTTGAATCTCAGCAATGTTCAATGAAGAACTCAATGACTATTTATAGCCTTGAAATGAGAGGTAGCCGTTAGAAATCTTGGGGAGCAAGTTTGGAGGATAATGAGCTGTTGAATTCTAATTGGAGCTCAGTCTGAGTTGTCCTTTTATTGCAGAGTAGTGGTGGTCCAAATGTACCATCACACCGTTAGATGACAGTTGAATTCAAAATTTGAATTTTGAATTTTGCCACGTTGTAAACTAACCAATGCTTTGGACACTAGTGTGACCATGGTTAAGTTTAACCAAACTTGAGTTGAGTCTTCAGTCTTCGGTATTCATAAGGCAAGCTAAGTGACTTGCGGTCACTTCAAGTGCGACAACTTGAGTGGCTTGGTGCGGTCACTTGAGAGTGACACTGATGTGATCACTTGAAAGTGAATCTGGTGCAGTCACTTATGACTGATTCAAGTGTGGTCACTTGTGACTTCTCAAAGTGTGGTCACTTGTGAGGTAGGTTGCCTTAGAAACTTTTCTTCAAAATTTGAGGAGCCAATCTTCACAAGCCTAAATTATCTAAAAATGGACTTAACTAAATGAAGTATAAAACTTCTTACAATACATCCTAAAGTCTATAAAAGATAAAATTAAGTCATGGGATCAATCAAATTAAGTAATAAGAGTGGTTTATAATAATCATACCCAACAATAGTAATTCATAATTACTAGGGATGGGGATTATTATAATAAACATGCAAAAGATATAATAATAAAACATTCAATATCTTTATTAAAGCATAAAGCAAATGATAACATTAATCGTTCAAATAACGTGCGTAGGGAAAACACACCAACAGTCTACAGAGCCCCTCGTCGAATTCACTTGTAAAGTAAATGGGATTCGACGATCCAATATAGACAACCGATCTCGTCTAAGGTTTAACGACTGGGCCCAAGGTAGGGCTCCTACGTATCCCTTTCGGGAATCAAGCCTCCGTAGTTCTACTCAAGCAAGCAAACAATAAGCATGGTCGAACCTGGATTCCCAAGTTTCCTACGTATCTCTTTCGAGAATCAGACCAATCGTAGTTCGACTGGACGCTGGGGATGGATGATAGACCGAACAGACCCGGGTAACCAAGAGAGTAACCAAATATTCGATAGGGTCGAATTCGAGGAGACCGAACAGACCCGGGTAACCAAACTTTTGAAGGAAGGGGTGGTCGCGCCTGGGGTGACAGGCTACCTACGTATCCCCTCAGGGAATCAGACCAGTCACGTAGTTCAACAGGGGGATTCAACTCAATTTTTCGAGTGAACCAAGGGGTAACCAAATAACATTCTAGGGGGTCAAATTCGGGGTGACCGAACTGACAGGGGTAACCGATTTTTTTTTGAAATTCAAGACATTCCAACATTTAAGAGAAATATCATGAAAGAAAGTTCAAGGATACGCTGTAAGTTGCGACTTTGCTCCGATCCGTTAGCTCTAGGATTGCTGCGTGATGAGGTTTTTAGCTTCGCCTTACAGTGAACCACACTGTTTAGCAGGAATGGAGTTGGTAAGCTCGGGAGCGCACCTGTTGAAGCATAATATTTTGCAAGCCACTAAAGTACTTGTGCTAGTGCCTATTGTTTTAATTATGATGTAGGTGCACAAGTTTCTTTTCTCTTTGCAAACTCACGTTTTAATTAAAGCTTATGATTAGATTCAACGTGATGGTGGCTACAATTACGATGTTAGCATGATAAGCATATGGACGTGAAGATAACATGTTGGGGATTGGGGAGAAACATCGTATATGACATGACATGATGATGGAATGATAAGAATAAGATGATCTAAAATTCAGCACACATTCATATTTGACAAATCAAGGATACGCTGTAAGCTGCTGCCATGTGCGGATCCTTTGGCTTTGTAGTTGCTGTGTGATGAGATTTTTGATTCTTGACTCGAGAAGAGCAATGCAATTATCATGCTTTTCATGTCCGGACCTGTTTGGATTTGTAGGGAGGCCATCTCGAGTTTCTGCAAACTTCTTCAATGCGTGCGTGGACAAGCTGCCTTTGGGACATTTTGATGTGTTTGTGATCAGGTCGGGCTTGTGGTGACAAGCTGCCTACGTATCCCTTGTGGGAATTAGACCTTACGTAGTTCGAGTCTGACAACCTGAAAACATTTGTTAGAACTTGGAGCACTGAGATACTGAATTCCTGAATCAGAAACATCTTGATGGATTCTTGGTCAATGGAATGAAACGAGCAAAGTTCCCATGTAGATGAATGCAGCGGGTGTCGAAGACATTCCTGTAAAAAGTAACACAAGTATGCAATATAGAAGTGATACTGCGGCATTCATGCGCAGGAAGTGTGTCATACACATGCACCCAGAACATTACGATTTAAGAGATGAGGAACACATTCTTTTACTTTTGAAAATTGCTCGCTTTAATGAACTTTGAATGAGAATTTCCTTTGCAATTTGAATTTGAACACTTCATTCATTTCTCTCTTTCTCTTCTTTGTCAAAATTGAAAACACATTTTTTTCTTTCATCATCATTTTTTATACTTCCCATTTTCTTCGACACGCGTGCATTGCTTGCATTTAAATCTTCACTTATCATAAATAAGACAAAATGTGTATTTACAAAGAGGGAGAATAATTGTGCATTTTTCTTTTGAGAATTTTTGCGAGAAACGAGAGTCATGACGAGGTATATGGTGAAGCGGGGTCGGAGGGCTAGCACGAGTACTCGAAAGGTCAATTCCCGACACCCATTTGATCAATTATACTCAACGATGTCTCCTGAGACATAATGTTCAAATCAGCCCCAGTTGTTGACCATGGAAGCCGCAGTACATCTTGATGTTAACGCTTTATATGTCGGCGGTGGAAGCCCCAGCGTTTCAATGATAAACCCATACACTTAATGCTTCATTTAGTAAGGACCAGACTATTTGGAAGAGCGGCCATATCATGTGATTCAAATGCAAAATCTCTGGCATTTCCCGAAAGTGAGTTCTAGGCTTACCGATTCAAAAGTGTGTTCTGACAGTCTGCTTGTGGGGGAGTTAATTGTCCTTAGAAAAGCGGGGGAGTTAATTGTCCTTAGAAAAGCTCATGAGAACTCTGGTGTTCAACTGTTCAAGAGTCGTGGTGGATTTTTCTAATTGATCTGAAAAATGTGTATTTAAATTTGCGTTGACTAGTTTTTTAGTAAGTGCAACTTGTTTTAAAAACGTGCAATAACATTGACATTTTTTTTAATGCGGAGTGACATTTTTGTAAATAACTGGCAATTGGTAACACAACCGCACTACAATTAGCACTTTTTAGTACTTTTAATAACACTCTTTAAAACAAGCACTAAAACTCTTTAAACATATGCACGGGCACTTTTAAACACTATAATTCACACTCCTAAACACTGCCTCAGGACACTTTTAACACCCCACGGTTAAAACTCCAGGTGTTCGATTGAGGGCCTAGACATCGTCTTTCGTCGATCTCAAAATTTCCTTCGATTTAATATGCAGTAGGCCCCGTGGTTCATCCGGACTGAAGAGTTACGCTCATTGTTGTTCATGCGATCAATAACACATTCAATGGCATTAACAAAACACATGCACTGACACTATTTGCAACTCACAGTGGCAGTACCTCTTTAGTGCCAGTTGGTTGTGGTAGTATTTTATGATTATTTACATAACTGCAACCGCGCTTGAAGTTTGATTTTATTTACAAAAATATCACCACGCATTTTGAAAACACATTCTTGTTAATTACTTGCAAAGCGCATTTTCATATGACCAAATCAATTATTAATACATTTATAACTATAACAATTTTTATAATTACATATAAACAAATTATATCTTTATAAATTAATGGTCAACGTTTATACAAGTTGATCAAAAGTCCAACCTCACCTCAATTGGAAAAGCAAGCACTATCAATATGAGAATAGAGAAGGAAGAGAAATAAGCAAACACAATCACACAAGAACACAATAATTGTTATCCAGTTTGTCACTAAATTGGATTACGCCTGGAATGCTACCAAGCCTTGATAGGGACATACAAGAGACCTAAACCCTACACGAAAAAGAATCATGTTTACATACAAAAGGATTTGGTAATCGGACTCATTCGGCCACGTGCGGACACCACATGCCCCTTTCCCAGAATGTGCATAACCTGATGAGCATGTGGCCGCCATGCGCCAACATTAGTGTACCCATGCGGCCACGTGCCCGCTACATGGTCCCGGATTCAGCCCGCGTGATTGTTCCTTCTTCGTCCTTGGTCTCGGTTTTGCTCTAACCCCAACATTCTCCCACCTGGAGATAAACCAACTCCCGTAAATACCTTATCAAACTCCTACTTAAGAATGATTCCCAAACACACATCTTCCGTCAACGGCCAACTGACCTTGGGTAGCGTCGGCCTTCCTCATTAGTTCTTAAGTGAGTTGAAGCGGAGCAAAAGTTCAACCTAATTGCCGGATTCCCGTTGACTTGAGTTTTCACATCCAATAATCGTCCTTACAACCTATTGTTCAACTTTCTTCACGTTTTCATTCACGAACCTCGCGAATTCACATGCTCAACACGGTCTTGGTTTCCCCGTGTCTTCCAAGCAACCCAATGCTTCCCATTTTAAACCACGTTGCGGCTTGATCTATCAACTCACAATTTAACATAGTGAACCAACACCTAGCGTCGCTATTTTGAAAGAAGGGTTTATTAGCGCAAATTATTGTATGCTTTGAATTTTGAAACCTTCAAGTCATTTTGTTGAAAAAAAAATCATTTTGTACAAAATTTAAAAATTTATGTTTGTAACTCTCTTTCGTATCAGAATAAAGAATAAGTGTCCATATTTCTCTTTTTAGTTTTTTTAGTATGTTCAGAGCAAATAACATTTTTCTAAAATAAAAAGGAATTTTCTCACTTATATTTTTATTTTATTTTTAACAAAATAACTGTGATGTTGAACCGTACAACATTTCATTTCATGAATATCGTGTACGGTACAAGTGTATAACATCTCAACATGTTGTGTGCTACCCATTGCTGTTTCATGTTGGGGTGAAATTTGAAAGAAGTCGGTGCATGCATGGCAGAAATGGAAACATTCCTGTCCGAACGCTTCCAGCAACTCTCGCCTTCCTCCTCGCACTACCTTCTCTCCCTTGATTTTGACTCTTTCTTTCTTCTTCTGTATCCCTCTCTCTCACTCACTCACACACTCTTCTATCCCCTTTCTTTCTACATTCATCATTTCATCCCCTAATCAATCACTCCTTTTTTTGCTTTTTTGGAATTTTGCTTATTTACCCAATTCGATTAACCCCCAGTTTTGTATGACTTGAGTGTTAATTGATCGAAGAATACGAGAAATAATGAATGACGGATTTGAAGACGACGACAATGACGTATTATCCGGTGTATCAAACGCCCCACCTCACCGGAAAGCCTATTCCTACAGCCAGCAACTCCGCACCAATACCGGCACCCACCTCAAACGCCACCAGCACCGCAAACACAGCCTCGACGAAAACCTCATTCCTCAAAACGTTGAAAAATACTACGATTCCTCCGACGATGATTTTTACCCTTATGCCACCCCTGCCACCGGAACAGATTCAGTTCCCCCTTCCGCCTCCGTCTCCAGTAACATTGACTGCCACCAAGAATATCCCATCAACCAGCTCAGCAGTAACTCCAATCCCACCGACACCGCCAACGAATCGCAGACGCCCTTGCCGGAATTCGTCGGCACCGGCGGAGATGTGGGCATATTTAGAGTGCCGTGCAGAGCGGCGGTCCACCCGGGACGTCCGCCGTGTCTGGAATTGAGGCCGCATCCGTTGAGGGAGACGCAGGTAGGTAGATTCTTGAGGACGATTGCTTGTACGGAGACTCAGCTATGGGCGGGACAGGAATCTGGCGTTAGGGTATGGAATTTCTCTGACGCCTATGAACCGGGGATGGGGATTGGGGGAAGAGTTCGAAGAGGGGATGAGGAAGCAGCACCATTTTTTGAGTCAGGGAATACATCGCCCACCATCTGTTTGGTAATAGACCAAGGGAGTAAATTGGTGTGGAGTGGGCATAAGGATGGTAAAATAAGGTCGTGGAAGATGGATCAGCAGCAAACTGATGATTCTCCTTTTAAGGAAGGTCTTTCATGGCTAGCTCATCGTGGTCCTGTTCTTTCCATGGTCATTTCTTCCTATGGTAACTCCAACCCAATGCTTGATTTTCAGTGTTAGCAAAAGGATTTTGTACTGCATCTGTTGCTTTGATATTGCAGCAAGCGGCAACGGCCCCATCAAGGGACGAGATTCAATTGCCCCGTGGTGGGTCCCACATGACAATTGAATCCCAGCTCTTGATATCAAAGCAGGAGTGATGTCGGAATTGGGGACATTGCAGCAAGTTCCTTGTCCAAAATTATTTGTTTTATTGATTCATGAGGGTTTTCTTCATATGGCTGCATTACAATGATTTGTGACATGTAGTATGCTTTTTTTGGAGGAAAAAAGGGTACTTATCTGCCACACCAATCTAGAAAAAAAAAAAAAAAAAGTATACTGTTCGAATATACTCCTACATGTTTTGCATCAACTTTTTGGTATGTTTCTTATTAGTGAAATTTTACGTCAAAATGTAAATTGAATAATAAAAAATGTATTGCATCTACACCGAAAATATTACTTGATGGGCCCATTACTTTGGTTGTGAACATGTAATAATGAGGACTAGTGTTGTTTTCTTCCCAGATTTCATTGGAACTTGATTAAAGAAACAATTTTGAAATGTATCAATGTCAAGGCTTGGTTCTCGTTTTTAATGGTGGATAGCAGAACAAGTGAATAGTACAGAACTTTTGATCTCAGTCCCCCATTACCACTATTTTGCCCATCTATGGATTTGTCAACTCTTCCTAGACCTCTTCTTTTCAGTGTTATTTCCACAATAGTGCTTAAGAAAAATAGAAACACTACAAATATAGTCAATGGAACTGATGTATTTCTACTCTAGCCTTTGACAACTTTTCATTTATATTGCTTTCCAGGTGATATATGGACGGGTTTTGAGGGTGGTATTATAAAAGTATGGCCGTGGGAATCAATTGAGAAATCTTTATCTTTGTCACCGGAGGAAAGGCACATGGCTGCTTTACTTGTGGAGAGGTCATTCATTGATCTCAGGAGCCAAGTCACTGTTAATGGTGTTTGTAATATATCTTCCTCTGACGTGAAGTATTTGTTGTCAGATAATGTAAGAGCTAAAGTGTGGGCAGCTACCTCTCTGTCCTTCTCGCTATGGTATATTTTCACCTCACATATTCCCCATCCCTGGAGTTGAAATTTCTCCTCTTTGTTCTTTACATTATTAATCATTTGAAAGTGAATTAAAGAAATGATCCACTTAAGTATGCATTCTTTTTCGCTTCTAAATGTATTTCTCATGTTTTTAACTGTTATGATTCCTAATTATATTGATAGTTGGGAAACTACAGGGATGCTCGTACAAGGGAGCTTCTAAAAGTATATAATGTAGATGGTCAGATTGAGAATCGGGTTGATATGCCAACGGTGCAAGATCAGGCAGTGGAAGATGAGATGAATGTTAAATTTGTGTCGAAATCAAAAAAGGAAAAGTCCCAAAATAGCTTCTTGCAGAGGTCACGTAATGCTATAATGGGAGCTGCAGATGCTGTTCGTAGAGTTGCTACCAAGGGCACGGGGGCATTTGCAGCTGAAGACAGCAAGAAAACAGAAGCATTAGTGCTTGCTTCAGATGGGATGATTTGGACTGGTTGTTCAAATGGCTTGCTTGTCCAATGGGATGGAAATGGAAATCGTCTGCAAGATTGCCAACACCATGTTTGTGCTGTGCTGTGTTTTTGCATTTACGGATCACGAATATGGGTTGGATATGTCAGTGGTGTGATTCAAGTGCTTGATCTCGAGGGAAACCTGACTGCTAGTTGGGTTGCTCATAATGGGCCCGTCATAAAGCTTGTAGCTGGAAATGGTTCGGTTTATAGTTTGGCTTCTCATGGTGGCATACGTGGATGGAACATTGCATCTCCAGGACCTATTGATAACATCATACGGTCAGAATTGGCAAAGAGAGAACTCATGTACACACGACAAGAAAATGTTAAGATTATGGTTGGGACGTGGAATGTTGGTCAAGGGAAACCCAATCACGATGCACTCATGTCGTGGCTGGGATCTCAGGTGTCAGATGTTGGGATTCTTGTGGTTGGGTTGCAAGAAGTGGAGATGGGAGCTGGATTCCTTGCAATGTCTGCAGCAAAAGAAACTGTGAGATATAGTCAATGCCTTTTATGGCCATTGTTCATACAACTGCTACTCCCTCCGTTCCAAAATGATCTTCCCATTTGCCATTTCGCATTGTCGCAAAAAGTTCTTCACATTTCTACAATTTGGGCACAAAAGTGCATTAACTAAACATGGCTAGTGAATCAAGTCTTCGTATTCTTTTAAAAAGTTTGAATAGTCAAATGAGAAGATCATTTTGAGACAGAGGGAGTAAATTCTATTTGTGTCTTTGTTTAGTTGATTTTCTTAAAGTTCATAGATTTGCATGAATGTTCTCTCCATTTCAAACATTTTCTTCCCTTTCATGTTTATTCTCATTATCTATGATATATACTCAATGGCTTCATGTGTATTGTAGGTAGGGCTTGAAGGCAGTACAATTGGGCAAATCTGGCAGGATGCCATTGGCAAGAGTTTGGATGAAGGGTCAACTTTTGAACGTGTAGGATCTAGGCAGCTAGCTGGTCTTCTCATAGCTATTTGGTTAGTATATTGTGCAAAGATCCCTAAAAAATGTTTTACTTTGGTGGGAAATACACCTCTCCATTGTTCTTCAAAAGTACTCCTTCCATCCCAAAATGAATGTCCACCAACTGTCGAAATTTACTCTTGATTAAGAGCAAATTTGAAAAAAATAAAATAAAAATAAAATCGGACATTCATTTTGTGATGGCCAGAGTAATTCTCAAGGCAGATTTTTTGTCCTTGGAGTTATATATATTTCTTATCCTTCATCTCTCAGATAGTTGATTGGATTTTAAACTCTTCTCAGGGTAAGAAAGTCCCTCAGAACGCATGTCGGAGACCTAGATGTTGGAGCTGTTGCGTGTGGATTGGGTCGTGCAATTGGTAACAAGGTGTGGAGGTTTAGTCTTGATTGTTCTGATAATATGCTTGCATTCTTTTAGTTATTTTTTTTTTTTTTGGGGGGAGGGGGGTTGAGAGGTGTTTCGGGCACAAGTTTGATGAGGGCTTGGAGCGGAGCTTCATTTCCTATTTCCTAATATTTCTTATGAGAGATGCCTTAAGATATTATTCTTATATCTTCCTTCTTATGCATGATAAATTGGCTCATTACTAGTCTTCTTCTTGCTCACACAATTTATAATTACTTTGCAATTTATGTACACAGGGAGGTGTTGGCTTGAGGTTGAGAGTATATGATAGGATAATTTGCTTTACAAACTGCCACTTGGCTGCACATTTGGAAGCTGTGAATCGTCGAAATGCTGATTTTGATCACATTTTTAGGACAATGACCTTCAGCCGGTCGGTCAATAATGCTTCTGGTATGCTGCGATACCTGTATTTATCTGTCTCTCTTGCCTTGTCTACATATTTATTCTGGCTCCTTTATTCTTCCTTTGGGTGGATCCTCACTCTTTCAGCTGCTGTTTCTTCTACTGCTCAGATGCTCCGTACCACAAATGTAAATCTTTTTTTCTTTTTTCTTTCTTCTCTCTATTTCTTTTTTTTTCCCTATCAACATAAATAGCATTCTTATTTTGTTAAAATCCGCTTATGATTTGCAAGCCATTTTTGTTTTATTTTTCTTTTTGGGTGTAATAATGTTTTGTTTTTTCTGTTGTTACAAAGGCTTCTGGGACGAATCCTGACGATGGGAGGCCTGATTTAGCAGAAGCGGACATGGTTATCTTTTGTGGGGATTTCAATTACCGACTATTTGGAATAACTTATGATGAAGCAAGGGACTTGGTTTCCCAAAGAAGCTTTGACTGGCTTCGAGAAAAAGACCAGCTGAGAGCTGAAATGAAAGCTGGTAAAGTTTTCCAGGGAATGCGAGAGGCACTTATTAGATTTCCTCCAACTTACAAGTTTGAGAGAGGAAAACCTGGATTAGGAGGTATTTTTTACAATGTTGTTACTGCTTATTCTTACAAGGTTTGAATTTAAAAATAAAATAAAATAAAATAAAATAAAATAAAATAAAATAAATAAAATAAATAAATTATGTTCTTGCAGGATATGATTCAGGGGAGAAAAAGCGTATCCCTGCCTGGTGTGATAGGGTACTATATCGAGACAACCGGTCAACACCAACATCTGAGTGCAGTTTAGAGTGCCCCGTTGTTGCTGCAATTGTGCTGTAAGTTTCTTGACCATTTGTTTGCTTTTAGCGTCTATTATTCTTCTCAAGTTTTTTGGCACGGGGGGAGTATTATTATTCTCAACTTTTTGGTCTTGACTAGTTATGAAGCGTGCATGGATGTGGTTGAGAGTGATCATAAACCCGTGCGCTGCAAATTCAATCTTCAAATTTCCCATGTTGAGAGATCCATACGGAGGCAAGAGTTTGGGAAAAATATACAATCGAATGACAAAATAAGGTCTCTGCTTGATCAGCTACGCTACGTTCCTGAAACAATTGTTAATACCACCGACATTGTCCTTCAAAACCAAGACACAGCTACTATCACAATCACCAACACGAGTGTGGAAGACGATGTTGTTTTTCAGATTCTATGCCAAGGTCAGTCTACTATCAAAGACAATGAACAGGCGCCTGATTATCGTCCTAAAGGCTCCTTTGGTTTTCCCCGTTGGCTTGAGGTACATATGCCATATCGTCAAAGTTATATATGTGTGTGTGTGTGTGTGTCTATATATACATGTGTTAGTAAATCAGACCCAAGAGATAGCAACAATAATGAACACAAGAAATAACAAGACAGAATTTACGTGGTTCACCAATCTCTATTGGCTACCTCCACGGGCAAAGGGAAACAGATATTATTATGGCGGAGAAACAATTACAAGAATATGATCACACTAATCTATGTTTGCATGAACTTTGATCACAAAGTTCCTAGCTATGCAAAACCCTAGATCTAGAATTATTGATCTCTCTTTCTCTGAATAAGGTACTGAATTAATTTAGGATGGAGGGAGTATAAATATACTCTAATACTCCTAATTAAATTCGAAGTAGATGTAGTGAAGTCCTTATTGAATTTGGTCTTCAAAATACACGCCAGAGATGTCATAGTCAAACAAGCCCACCTTGGATTCCTATAGCCGACAAGTAGAAACTCTCGGCTTTTATGGCCAAGGCTCAAAGCTTTAGCCATACTCCTTCTGTCTCGGAATTACGAACTTGTTAATTTAATCCATTTAAACTTACGTCCCAAAATTCAAAGGCATTAAACTTAACAATCTCCACCTTGACTTTGAATCTCCCTTAATAATTCAGATATACGAGCTTCCGACATAGCCTCCACCTTGAGCCACATCCCTCGTACCAGATTTTTCAACCTTTGCCTCAGTTCTGTCTTTCGTCAAAGACACTAGATTTGTGCACATGTATCTTCAAGACACCCAGAATTTGCCTCACCAGACAAACAACCTTGTCCTCTGGACAATCAGATTTTCTGCATGCAATGTATCCTACGGACACCCAGATGTGCACCTACGGGCACTCAGAATCGCCCCAACGGGCGACTAACAGCTATTCAGACGTGGCCCATCCAGTCGACATTGGATCTTGCCAACCATGACTGTTACAACCGGTGTGTGTTGGTCTTCTAGCTGTGGCTCGCCCCAGTTCACTCCGCCTAGAGTAAAACGATGCTCCACCTGCTCGTCAACACCCTCACCAATCTCAGAACCTTGGAGGATGAACAAGGAACCTTTTCTTTCACCCTTCAGAATCACATCTGAACCTTTGTAGACATTCAAAACTCCACCTTCACCCTTGAAACTGTACCCCTTCTTGTCCAAACGACTAAGTGATATCAGATTCTTTGCTACTTGTGGAACGTGTCTTACCTTGTTCAATGTGAGAGTTTTATCACCAGAAGTTCTCACCCTTACAGAGCCCATGCCAACTACCTCGCAGTCCGATCCATTAGCCATATAAATACAGTCTCCATCTTTTTGCTCGTATGTTGTAAACCGCTCCTTGCGCGAACACATGTGATAAGATGCTCCCGAATCTAGAACCCATGCAACTTCCTTGCTTGTTTCTTCTTCGGTCACCAGGGCATAATCACAATCCTCATCAAAAATGTCACTGCTTGCCCACGCAGCAGTCGACTCAGATTTCTGCTGCTCTCTCTTTTTCTTGGGACAGTCGGTCTTCCAATGCCCCTTCTCCTTGCAATAACTACAGATATCTCCAGGTCTCGGACCCCGTCTAGAACCTCCGCTCCTTCGACCATGCCCTTTGCTGCCTTCCGCAGTCAAACCTGATGACTGAGATTCTGTACTAGTACCACTCGCCTTTCGGCGCAGTTCTCTAGTCTTCAGACCAGACTTTACTTGCTCCAGAGTAATTGTCTCTTTGTTCAAGCATGAATCAACATATGATTCATATGACAACGGTAGAGATATCAACAGAATTAGAGCAGCATCCTCATCATCAATTTTCACCCTATCTATATTACGCAATTCAAGTAATAAAGCGGAAAATCGATCCAGATGATCCTTAATAGGCGTACCTTCAGTCATATGGAAAGTGAATAACTTCTTCTTCATATAGAGCTTGTTGGTTAGAGACTTCGTCAAATACATCTTCTCTAACGTCAGCCACAAGCCTCCCGCTGTTTCTTGATCCGCTACTTCCGCTAAGATCTCATCATCAAGACTCATGATAATCATTGAATGAGCTTTCTCATCCAATACTACCATGTCTGCAGCCTTCTTCGAATCCTCTGCTGTGGGAACGACCTCTGCCTTACCTTCTGGATCCTTGTGATCCCTGATTGCAGTAGCCACTGGAGCCCACAAACTTTGTCTTCGCACATGGCTCTCATCTTGATCTGCCATAAACTGAAACTGTTCTTCCCATCAAACTTGTCGATTTCTGATCCATCCCGGAATCCATCTCTTTCTATCGCAGCGGAATGCCCTGATCTTCCTTGACTAACCAGGCTCTGGTGCCACTTGTTAGTAAATCAGACCCAAGAGATAGCAACAATAATGAACACAAGAAATAACAAGACAGAATTTACGTGGTTCACCAATCTCTATTGGCTACCTCCACGGGCAAAGGGAAACAGATATTATTATGGCGGAGAGAGAAACAATTACAAGAATATGATCACACTAATCTATGTTTGCATGAACTTTGATCACAAAGTTCCTAGCTATGCAAAACCCTAGATCTAGAATTATTGATCTCTCTTTCTCTGAATAGGTACTGAATTAATTTAGGATGGAGGGAGTATAAATATACTCTAATACTCCTAATTAAATTCGAAGTAGATGTAGTGAAGTCCTTATTGAATTTGGTCTTCAAAATACACGCCAGAGATGTCATAGTCAAACAAGCCCACCTTGGATTCCTATAGCCGACAAGTAGAAACTCTCGGCTTTATGGCCAAGGCTCAAAGCTTTAGCCATACTCCTTCTGTCTCGGAATTACGAACTTGTTAATTTAATCCATTTAAACTTACGTCCCAAAATTCAAAGGCATTAAACTTAACAACATGTATAACGAAAATGCTACTAAAAGTGTTTAAAGTCAAGTTTCTTAAACAACTGTCACCCTTTCTACACTAACTTCCTCCCTCCGTCCCCTCATCGCAATAGTTACACCTGCAGCTGGCATTATCAAAGCGGGCCAAGTTGAAGAAATCTCAGTACATCACGCGAAGAGTTCCATACGTTGGAAGATCTTGTTGATGGGGTACCTCAAAGCTGGTGGTCTGAAGATACTCGCGACAAAGAAGTTGTATTGTTGATGATAACAAGAGGGAGCACTCCACTGAGTCAACAACTCATCGGGTCCACGTCCGCCATAGCTTCACAGCTAAGAATACAGTTCGAATTGACTCGAAAGGTCACACTTCTAAGAAACATCAAGGTGGTGGTGGTGGTGGCCGGTCATCCCTTCGCCAAGCAGGCAGTTCATCGGATATGTCTGATGATGGTCCAAGTCAACATGGTCCATAAAAATTGTCATCTAGAATTTTTTATTATTATTTTTTTGATGGAATTTTGATTAGTTCCTGTTAGTTAGCTTTGGGATGTCATATGTAAATACTCATTGATGGAGGGAGGCTTGTGTCTCCATTTTCAAGCATCTTAGTATAGGGTCAATTCTTTTCTTCTTTTATTTATGGTTCAGTCTTATGTTTAGCATCGGGTCAAATTCAAATTCAATTTCAAATTCAAATTCTGCTGTTTGTTCTTCTCTTTTAGTACGTTTTGGAGAAAACTAATTTTTCCATAAGTTATAAAAACTCTTGTTTTTAATCCTTAAACCCTAAATCCTAAACTTTAAACCTTATAAAACAACCTTAAACCCTAAACCTTATACCATATAAAACAACCTTAAACCCTAAATCATAAACCTTAAACCCTATAAAAACAAAACTTTTTATAACTTATGGAGGAACTAGTTCCCCCCAAAATTTTCTCCTTTTTAACAGAAAAGCTACACATGTACTTTCCGTCCTAAAATGATCTTTTCACTTTTTTTTGTCGTTACTACGAATGAATTTTGATCAACAATTTTAGGTTTATTTAGTTGTCCAAATAAAGATCTAAAACATGTTATTGATTGAAAGTATTGTTCGTTAATGGTGTATCAATTATAAGTTTTAGATTTTCGCTTGTATAATCAATCAATCTAAAATTATTGTTCAAAATTGATTCGCAATAACGAAAAAAAAAACGGAAGAAGTATGCGAAGCCAAATTATTGGTAGCAGTACCTCGTGCGATGCACGGCGATATCTAAGTTTTTAATTTAAACTCATAAAAAAGTCAAATAATTAAAAATAATTATTAAAATGATTGAATATGAAATTCTTAATTTTATTTCAACTTATATTAAACAAAAAAGGAAAACTAAAAAATATTTATACATTATAAACGCTTCCTAAAATTTACTAAAAAAATAGCCTTTCATAAATACAACAGTAGTCGTGCATCCGAAAATATACCCACCATCATTATCAGAACTCTCTTAAGTTCAAAATAAATGTTTTTTTAATCCGAAATTTGGTTCTAATCTTTTTCGATTTTGGCTTTCAGCCTTTTAAAATTTAATTTTACCTATACATTGAAATTTGTTCAATTATATTGATTGTGATATTTAAATGAAGTAATAGAAAAGGGAACTATCCATATAAGCTAGCCCATGCCGATCAGGTCTGGTCCGCGAAGTCGAGCACACTGACCAGCCCGACCGATTCCCCGAGCTGAAGAACACTAAGCCATATTTATACGACGAAAAGAACACTGACCAGACCGGCCGATCCACCGAGCTAAGTGGCCGGTCCAGCTCGCACTTGTTACCGAGCTAGAACCATCGGCGGGGGACTTCTCTAAGAAAGTTCACCCAGCCAGCCACATTAGTTTGAAGCCCCTGCCTGCCTGTTCTGCTCGCCCACGGCCCAACGAGCTAATACTTCTCTCTCATTTAAGATCTTCTGGAAGAGCCCAGGAACGGACCATATCTACCAGGGCCCAGCCCAGCCAGGCACCTTGGGCCTCGGCCTCCCACTCAAACCCTACTGTGGATAAGGATGACCTAAATGACCTCATACTAGGATACGCAGACCTCACCTTATCCTCAACTTGGGGGGCAAGCTAACTCACCATAAAAGGAGACCCCAGCCTCCACTCCAGAGGTTCACTTTTTTACTCTCTCTAGGAATTGATCCTTGAACGGACTAATTTATTCTCACCCCGGCTTAGCTCACGGTGTTCATTTTTGCAGGTTTAACAAGCTTTCTAGGTATCCAACCGCTCTTCCGGCCTTGATCACATTTCCGGAGAAATTTACCTTCTTGTTCATTGCCTTTTGTCTTAGCTGTAATGGCAGAAAATTCCGAGCACACTTCATCTGAGTATCCTCATATCCCCGGAGTCTTCACTGCTCCGGGAGATTCTCAACCCTTTCAACCCTCTCTTCAGCAGCCCACCGGAGTTTTGACTAGAGCTCAGGCCGCCCGCTTAGGCTCACAAGTAGGGGATGCGCCGCTCCGTACGGACGAAACGAGAAACGGTGTACCGCCGGCGAGGACTCATCCCACCGGCGAACGGTTAAACATGCCCAGAAACCCCAATGTGATTTATACTCAGCGCACCGTGGCGATTCCCCACAGTGAAACCGGACCTAGCATCGTGAATCCCACCGGGACGGCGACAGGGCAGGCGGCGGCGCTAAACTACCGGCTGAGTTTGCTGTTGCAGATACAAGAGCTGTACGGAGCATTGGAAACCCTAGGGCCAGAGCATATGGTGAATTTACCACCCTTGCCGTCATTGCAAGCGCCACGTGTTCCTCTCCAGCCTTGTGGTAATCCCCCTTTGGTGAATAGGACTGCCGCGGTGGACGCTGGTGAGATTCCAGGAGAGTTAGAACAAGAGGCCACATCACAGCGAGGATATAGACCGGAGGCTCGCGCCGGGGGCCTCGGAGCGGTCAGTGCTAACTGCCCGGGAGGAGCGGTTCCACCACCGCCTCGCACTGACCCCATTAATCCCCTGCCACGCCGCAATCCCTCCGCCCGTCGTTCCCAGCTCGGAAGCGAAGATGACCAGGAGTCGTCACGACCTGAGAACCCAGATGCAAGGGATGCTATGCTCCTGGATTTGCAGAGGCGGGTACACGAGATGGAGAAAGAAAAGAAATCAACGACCAAGTTTGCAAGCACCATGGCCCCATTTGCTCGATGGATTCTGGAGAGCCCCCCGCATCCTACCTTGAAACTCCCCTCGCTGAGTAAATACACAGGAATGGAGGACGCTCGTGATCACGTTAACACTTTTGAGGCTATTATGGCCTTAGTATCTCATGATGATGATGATGTGCTATGCAAGGCAATGGTCAGTACGTTGAACGGGCCCGTGCTAGCTTGGTTCCGAGCTCTACCCCAGGGCAGCATTGGCAGCTGGGACGAGCTGAGGAAAAAATTTGTTGAGAACTTTTCCACGGCAGGTGATCACAAGAAGCGGCCTACTAATTTGGCCAATGTGAAACAAGGAGATAATGAAACGAACATGAGTTTCTATCAAAGGTTTAGGAGCCTCGCCGAGCAAATCGAGGGTATCACGAACGACATGGTGATGGTTTGCTTCACCGCCGGAATGGGAGACCCAAAACTTAAGTTCGAGTTGGACGTAAGACCCCCAGAGACAAAGGGAGACATAAATGAGTGAGCCTATCTAGTTGCTCTAGCTGAGCTGGCACTTAAGAAGGAACCGAGCAAAGACTAGGGCAAGGCCCGAGCTGAGACCAAAGCAGTAGATGATAAGAAAGGTTATGATGAGGATTAACACTCTCGATGAGGGAAAAACCGCACTCGCAGGACCGAACATTACAACCGCGGTACCGAGCATAAGGAAGACAAAGTAGACTTCACTCCATTAACTAGAACAAGGAAAGAAATCATGAATGTGGTCGAGCTAGATCCGCCTCGTCCCATGCAAGGACACGAGGAATCTAGATGAGCTTCAGGAAAATGGTGCTCTTTCCACAGGGATTATGGCCATGACACAGAGAGTTGTTTAGCTCTCAAAAAGGCCATCCAGCAAAGGGTTGATATGGGAGAACTGGATCGATTCATAAAAAAGGATGGTAGATGAGCTCCCCCTCGCTCTTTGGGCAATTCGAACAACAACCAGAAGACCCACAAGAGAAACCCCCTTTGCTCTGACCTACGGTTCAGAGGCCATGGCTCCAGCCGAACTCGCACTTCTTACAGCTCGGGTATCTTTCTTCGATGAAGGATTGAACGAAGTAAGGAGGAGAACCGACTTGGACCTGCTGGATGAGAGGAGGCTTGAGGCCCACCTCAGGTCGCTAAACTACAAGCAGATGACCAAAAGATACCACGATCAAAAGGTGAGGAAAAGGGTTTTTCAGGTCGGTGACTGGGTCTTGCGCAAAATCGAGGCAACGAGCAGAAAAGCCCAACAAAACAAGCTCTCTCCCAACTGGGAAGGACCTTTTGTCGTGACAAGAATAGTGCGGGTAGGCACACACATGCTAGCAATCCCGGAAGGTCGTGAGCTCAAGAATCTATGGTACTCCACCAACCTCAGAAAATACTATCACTAGCAGCTAGAATGATTCCATATTTAGATTATCTAGCAAGGGTAGCTCTTTTCGAGCACTTGCATGTTCGTTGATCTGTAACTTAGAGGATATCCCTTTATTGGCACTCTTAATGAAAATATCCCTTGTCATGTCAATGAGAAAGCACATTGGTTAAGTCCTGCTCCGAGCAGGCAACACACAACTTGTTCTAAACGAGCTCAAGCCTTGCTATGAGCAAGCACATTGGTTAAGTCCTGCTCCGAGCAGGCAACACACAACTCGTTCTAAACGACCTCAAGCCTTGCTATGAGCAAGCACATTGCTTAAGTCCTGCTCCGAGCAGGCAACACATAACTCGTTCTAAACGGGCTCAAGCCTTGCTATGAGCAAGCACATTGGTTAAGTCCTGCTCCGAGTAGGCAACACACGACTCGTTCTAAACGAGCTTAAGCCTTGCTATGAGCAAGCGCATTGGTTAAGTCCTGCTCTGAGCAGGAAACACACGACTCGTTCTAAACGAGCTCAAGCCTTGCTACGAGCAAGCACATTGGTTAAGTCCTGCTCCGAGCAGGCAACACACAACTCGTTCTAAACGAGCTCAAGCCTTGCTATGAGCAAGCACATTGGTTAAGTCTTGCTCTGATCAGGCAACACACAACTCGTTCTAAACGAGCTCAAGCCTTGCTATGAGCAAGCATATTGGTTAAGTCCTGCTCCGAGCAGGCAACACACAACTCGTTCTAAACGAGCTCAAGCCTTGCTGTGAGCAAGCACATTGGTTAAGTCCTTCTCCGAGAAGGCAACACACAGCTCATCCTAAATGAGCTCAAGCCTTGCTATGAGCAAGCACATTGGTTGTCCTGCTCCGAGCAGGCAACACACGACTCGTTCTAAATGAGCTCAAGCCTTGCCATGAGCAAGCACATTGGTTAAGTCCTGCTCCGAGCAGGCAACACACGGCTCGTCCTAAATGAGCTCAAGCCTTGCTATGAGCAAGCACATTGGTTGTCCTGCTCCGAGCAGGCAACACACGACTCGTTCTAAATGAGCTCAAGCCTTGCTATGAGAAAGCGCATTGGTTAAGTCCTGCTCCGAGCAGGCAACACACGGCTCGTCCTAAATGAGCTCAAGCCTTGCTATGAGCAAGCACATTGGTTGTCCTGCTCCGAGCAGGCAACACACGACTCGTTCTAAATGAGCTCAAGCCTTGCTATGAGCAAGCACATTGGTTAAGTCTTGCTCCGAGCAGGCAACACACGACTCGTTCTAAACGAGCTCAAGCCTTACTATGAGCAAGCACATTGGCTAAGTCCTGCCCCGAGCAGGAAACACACATCTCGTTCTAAAACGAGCTCAAGCCTTGCTACGAGCAATTGGTATTAGGTTTCAAACGAGTGATCAACACAGCATAATAACGACTTGAAAAGAGTTCATTCACTATAGGGGCCAATAGCCGACCCCAATGGCTTACATAATGACAACTACAAAGAAAAATACTAAGCTAAACAATGGCTTGGTCGTTGTGTTCCCCAGTCAACTCTTTTATCATGGTCTCACCTTCTTTATGAGCACGTTCAGCTTCCCTCCTCGCCAGAACGGTATCAACATTCACGGGCAGAAGCTCTGGAGTGACCCAGGGCTCTTTCTTGTCAGTCTCGCCCTATCCTGCCAGTTGGTCTAGCTCGTCTTCATTAAAGGGAATCATGGAATGGGCGTTTCGGGCGAAGTCGTTAAATTGCACATTAGAACACTCCACCAAATCGGCCAAAGTCTCGGGGTCTTGGGGAAGAAACCCTTGACCATAGGCATCCCTCAACCTATGCCTGTGACCGGACTTCCAGTACGGAAAAGCTTTGGCTATCAACTTTTCCTCGTACTCCGCAGATTTCTCATACTAATTAATGATGTCCTCCTTGCTTGGCGAGCTGGAATTAGCGAGTTGTTCCTTGAGCTGAGCAATATCTGCCTCCAAGCCATCGACGCGAGCCTGGGCCTCCCTAGTACGACCCATAGAAAGGCTAAGTTCTTCCTGAACTTTATCTGCTCGTTCTCTCTCCGCCCTTAGAGCTGCCTCCACCTTCTGGGCCTCGGCCTGACTCTCATTAGCCAAGCTCTCAACCTCGGCCAACTTCTTCTTTTCTTCCTCCAAATCCTTGTTGCGGGCAGCCAACTCTTTCTCCCTCTCGATGAGAGTTGCCGCCTTGTTGTTGGCACGGTCCTCCAATTCTTCGCCGGTCTGAGATAGGCGAATAGCAAAAGTGGAGAGCTGCAAAGGGAAACTACGAGTTAGAACCTAAAGAAGCAAAAAATTGTTGGGTTTCTATCAAACATGCGCAGCGGAATTTAGCATTTAAAATTTTGAAACCCAAAGCCATGGATCCATTCATGTGATTAAATCAAATACAACATAAGAATAAAGGAATAAACTAACCCTTGATGGCTATCAAATTCTCTTGGTCTTTGGTGGAAGTTTGAAGACTTGATCACGATCACAAAGCTTGAACACGAACTTTGAAGATGATGATTTTCACCCTCTAGCGGTATCCACACTTCGAACGAATATCAAAGGAGCTTCTTTGATCTTGGTTGCTAGACCAAATTGTGAAACACTTTTTCACAATCAAAAGAACTATATGGAATTTATTTTGTGTATTATTTTGTTCTTCAACTAAGAGTGTCTTGGAACAAAATAAATCCTCTCTCAAACTCTTTGAGACTCACAAAATCATTGGCCAAGAGTGCTGGCCGAATTTGGTCTTTTATACACAAGTATGACCTATTCCAAGTAGGAAACTTGTGTCAAAATCCGTCCAAAATTCGTTTCCTAATCAAATTAGGAATCTGCCACCCGACAGTACTGTGAGGCCGCCCAGAATTCACTGTGCGGTCGCACAACTATCTGAAGCAAAACTGGTACAAAACTGAGATAAGTGTGCGGCCGCCCAGTCCATTATGTGCGGTCGCCCACTTTCCAGAAAGTCCAGAATTTCCAAAATTCCAATTTAGTCCTTTTAAAGATTCGTTCTATTGTGTGTGACCCTCTAGGATTATACTAAGTTGGCAATGGGTTCAAACATGAAACCATAAGATATGATTAGGTTCTAGCAAACCGTCATACCTACCCAATTAGTATAACTAGATACAAGTTCGCATTCCTCTTAGAATATATCATAATCCTTTTGTCCACGATATCATTGAACACAAGTCATGGTCAAAGAGTCAACTTGTTTTGTTCAATACTTTCTCGATTCCGAATGTGTTGATAATCCAAATGACATTGATCCAATCAATTCATTTGAGTCCGGCCGAACATTTCATCAACATCATTCCTACGAGAGGCCCAAGCTTGACATCTCTCCGAGGAGGGACAAATCCATTTAGCTTATTATTCTTCCCTACGTGAATCCGATTATGCCAATCATACCCTTTATAACTACTCGGTTAAAAGTAGCGTTTGAATATGTCAAACATAATGTTCATCAAGTGGAAGACTATAATAACTTCATGTCTAAGGATTCAAATGACATAACTAATATGAGATATATGTATGACATAGACCATGACATAAATCTCATAAAGCGGGTCATGTCCAGTACCTTGTTCCAAACAAGTACCCATAAATCTAACATGATCATCCCATGATCATTTAGCCTTTATACTAGTGCTTAACAAGTACTAGGGACGGAGATTATTATAAGTAAACATGAACAACAATAATAATCAAAACATCTCTTTATTGATATGAAATAAATGATAACAATTACAACGTTTATCAAACGTGCCTAGGGCACCACTACCAACAATCTCCCACTTGCCCTATGCCCAATCTCCCATGTATCTAATACTGTGAATACCCCTTTCCGATGAAGCGACGCATGGGAAGTATCTTGTGATTATTATTATTTACAAAGGGAATATTCTTAACGACATTAAAATTATGAGAGTCGCCACGCCGTTTTAATTAAAGCCAAAACATTGAAAAAAGCTTTTTTAGTGGGTTCGGGGGTCAAATTACAACAAGAGAAGAATATTGAACGTTATCACTCCGATTGCCCGAATCGATCGGTCTTTCTATCATGATGAATGTGTTAGTAGTGTGTTAGTGATTTAGACCGGATCCGAAGATTGCCTACGTTCCTCTCAATGCGAGAAGCTCAGGTCAGCGTAGTTCGCAGAGAATTAGAATAGGCAGAAGAATCGGGATCATGCATAATGATGGGGAATTTACCTAAAGATTAGGGTTTAGAAATAGTTCCTAGATCATCCTCGGGTTGATGAACCCTCGATCATCATCGGCTATGAAATAACATGTAATTATGAAGATCGCAACCCTAAATATAGCATAAATAAGGTTTTAATCTAAGAACACGAAGAACATGCGAAGAACATATATGAACATATGAATGAGCATGCAAAACATATGAAGAAACTATGAATAAACATGCACGAACATGAATATAAAAGATCTACATTAAAAATAATGCAAGAACACGAAGAAAAAGTTAGAAAACTTACCTATGTTGGCAAGAAATAAACCTTGGTCTTCTTGGTGGTTTGAAGGCTAATTAGAGAACAAAATAGTGTTTTAAGAACTCCAAAACTCGGACTTAGAGCTCTCAAAATCGGATCCCTAAACCAATAGCCTGGGATTGGTTTATATAGTAAACTGAGGGGAAGATCTGATGGTCCAGATCATCCGGCGCAAGGTTGGCCGCCTGGCCATGGTTGAAGACGGCGACAATGTTGGCCGCGTGGCCAAGATCAACGCGTAACAATGTTGGCCGCCTGGCCAAGTCTGCAGGCTGACTTGATTTTCAAGCTAGGGTTTCACTGTTGCTTTATGGTAACCCTAAGTTGCCTATTTTGATGGATTTTGCCATAAATGAGATATTTTGGGAATCCAGGACAAGTCTTTGCAAGGTTTCTAATTCCTATAAAGTCCTTGTATTTTTGGGAAAGTCTTAATAAACTCATTTTCAGGTCGGGTACTAACAGTAGCCCCTCGGCGACGCTTCTTGCAGGGCAATGTGGGGTCGACGATAAAAAGAAGGATCCGTCTGAAACATGAGTTTCAAAACAGATGAAAGGTAAGGGAACGGCTGAACCTTGGCAGGAGACCTACGTATCCGCGGGGGAATCAAGCCAAACGTAGTTCAAATCTGATGGGAAATTGGGAATAACTGTCCTCTGGTGGGGAACAACGTTTTCTGCTGGGGAAATGCACCTGCTGGGGATGAGAGATGACCGCGTCGGTCGGGTGGCTGGACCTTTTCAGGTTTCCTACGTATCCTCCGAGGAATCAAGCCGGTCGTAGTTCTGAGATCTACTGGGGATAAAATGAGATATCGGACCCCTGCTAGGGATAATAAACCTACGGGCACTATCCTGTACGAAGCACGAATCATTCGTAAGCAATGAAGTTATTTGGGAAAATTAAAGACTACGTTGTCTAAATAATCCCAAGATGGAATGATGGACGCAATCAGGATCACCAGGGTTCCTGCCGATCGCGCTAAAGTAATAGATGTTGGATCTCTTGCGAATAGAAACGCCGAAGCTTCTGCCAACCACGATCGATCTAGGATGCGTATGTCATAGAGGCGCCGAAGTCTCTACAACCATACGAATCTTAATAATAGATGCTGGATCTTTCGCAAACAGAAACGCCGAGGCTTCTACCAATTACGATTGATCTAGGATGGTATGTCATAGAGGCGCCGAAGTCTCTATAACCATACGAATCCTAAAATAGATGCTGGATCGCTCACAAATAGAAACGCCGAGGTTTCTGCCAATTACGATTGATCTAGGATGGTATGTCATAGAGGCGCCGAAGTCTCTACAATCATACGAATCCTAAGCAAATATTTGGTGAAGAATGGAAATTTTAAGGGGCTTTCCGTACCCAAAGGTAACGAATATCAGTCAAAGTAGTGTTAAAGGCATTTAAGATGAATTAATAGGGAAAAGATCAGGGACAAAAGTGGAATTTTATCTGAAGGGGCAAGGTTGGCCGCGTGGCCAAACACACTGAATTGCAAAAGTGGCCGCGTGGCCAAGACCGCTGAGTGGTCAGATCTCCTTCACGCGGATTGCTGATCTGACGGCTGGGGTTGCAATGGCGAAAGTGGCCGCGTGGCCAAGGTAGCCGGCGGGCTGACTCTTGGTCACATCACCAGAAACCCTCCCTCTTCTTCTTCTTTCTTCTTTCTTCTTCTTCCTTCCTCCATTGACGAGTTAGAGAGAGAAAATTGAGTTTTTTAGAGAGAGAAAGCTCAGATTTTGATAATTTTGAAGATTTCATTTCACATAAATCTTTGAAGATATGGCGGATTGGATCAATGAGGCATTATTTAGAGATTTTCCGGGCCATGGTGGGTATATGATCCCACAACAAGAGCCACAAGGAGAGGGGCACGGTAATGCTCAGGGCGGAGGCAACGTAGGGGCTGACCCAGGAGCGGGCTTTGAAGCGGCGCCCTTGATTCCGCGGGGCGGTTTGAGACCACGAGCCGCGACTCGGAATTATCGCGATAATCTGCTGCGGTCCATGTTCGACCAAGATTACGATTTTTACATCGACTCTGAGCGTCATTGGTCGATGGGGCTTCCGGAGACGCGAGAGGTAAGTTTCGAATTTTCATTCCTCCCCTTCTCGCACATTTGTATGTTTTATGCACATAATATGAAATGCTAGAATAATGGAGTGCTAGAATTTAAATTGCTAGAATTGTAAATTGCTAGAATGGTAACATACCTGTGCTGTGTTTACCTGCAGAGGATCAAGGCTCGTGGGTCCACAGTGACTATGGGCAAACTGTGGGCGTCCCTGCCGGAGGGACCGGGCGGTTTGCGTGCTCGGATCGAGGCTATGGGCTTTGGCCCATTCTTTGACAGTGTCCGCATGGTCGGGGCTACCTGAAGGTGGCAGCAGTGATAGAGGTGTGCCGGGAGTTCTGGTGGGATACCACCCATACCTTCCACTTTAGTTGGGGAGAGATTACCATCACGCCGACGGATTTCGCGGCCATCACAGGGTTGAGGTTTACTGGTACCCCTTTGCCTTTCGATGAGAGCTTGGCGGAGCGGCGGGACTATAGACAGGCTCTGCTGGGAGTTGACACCGACCTGGGAGGAGGCGTCAAGGGTTATGGAGTGGAGGCCGGGAAGGTGAACCGCTTGGTAGAGGTGGCTATTGAGGCCTTTAGTAGGGGGGAGTATGATTTGGATTGTTTGGTCCGGCTGTTCTTATGGTATAGCTTTTCGGAGATTTTGTTTCCCAGTGGGGCTACTGTCTGCCGGTACTCACTGCTAGGGGCTTTTGTGGACTTGGACCTAGTCAGTGGGATTTCTTGGGGTGGAGCCGGTTTGGCTGAGATTTACCGGGCTTTGGACCATTGCTCGAGGGCTAGCTCATCGGCCTTTGACGGGTTCCAGTTCGCCTTTGAGGTACGCTCTTGACTACCCTTCTTTTTCATTCGTTGAGATCTCTGTTCTATTCTTTGGTCTGAAATGTCTCCCTCATTATATGCACAGGCTTGGGTGTACGAGATCTTCGGCGTCGCCCCTTTTCAGTTGGTGATGAGTGCTAACAAGGTTGTTCCCATCATGTCGTACTGGTGCAAGGGCAACAGGGCTCCTTCCCGCAGACACCGGGATAAGAAGACAGAGGATGCTGCTGATCTGAGGAGGGTGTTCGCGATGTCTGAGCCCATCGGGGTTAGATTTTACCCATGGAGCCCGGCCAATGAGGCTTCGGTGGGTCCCTATGTGGTGGATTTGACCGCTTCTAGGGTTCTGCTTGTGGGTCTCACCGGGGAGGCCATGTATCTTGGGGAGAGGGTGGTTCGTCAGCATAGGGATGGTGCGTTACCGTGGGCTCCTTATGACCCTCCTCGGGATATGCTCCGTCCTGCGAGGTTGGCGACTTTCTTGGCTCCCACCCCGGCAGAGCATTATAGGGGGAGCGACGACTATGCTGGCTACGTGCGGACACGGCTGATCAGCCCTCAGGTTCGGGCTCGGATGATATCTGGAGAGGGATCGAGCTCGGCCCGGTATGTTGGTCGGAGTCGGCCTTTGGTTGACATGCCCCTTCGCTCGAGTAGCGTGAGAGTGATGAGGGACGGCCGGGAGGTGGAGCTCAGCTTGGAGCCGACTGATGCAGATCTTGTTGAGGAGACATTCATTCCTCCGCCCGACGCTGAGGTACGGCTTTGTGCTTTATATCAGTCATGTTCGCACACACTTATTTCTTTCTGCATTGTAATCATTGCCTTGGTTTCACTTTCAGGTGACTCGGGAGGCCTATATCCGTTCAGCTCGGCGGGAGAACGTGTTGATGCGCTTACTGAGGGAGGCGTACCATTCATGTACTTGTCAGAGGGACGACGTTGCGTCACCCCAGCGTCGTGAGCGGTCTCCGAACGGCGCGGGCTCTTCTCACATTGGTGGTCGAGCGGTCCGGGGACGGAGTTCGGGTGCCGGTAGCTCTCGGGCTTTAGCGCGGCGTGGAGACACCACGGAGGAGGATTCTGATTAGGCGGGGTCCATCTTCATTTCTTACACTGTTAGCTAGTAGAGAGCAGAGGGATATGTATGTACAGGACAAATGTATAAAATGCATGTATGTATATTATGTTCTAAAATGCAATTTTATTGTGGGAGCCTACTTGTGCAAACTAGTTATTTTACAAATGTTCCTAATTTTATACAATGCATGAGCTATGGAAGGGGGCAGGTACGTAGTTGCATGGATCCATCACGGAGTGGGAAGAAACAAACTGGATTTCTGCATGGAGCAAAGTCGGCCGCATGGCCATGGCGTGGCCCAGAGCAATGTTGGCCGCCTGGCCATGGCAAGATCCGGAGAAAAGTTGGCCGCGTGGCCTAGGACGAAGTTGGCCGCCTGGCCAAGGACAATATCGGCCGTGGGGCCAGGGGCATATGTGGCCGCGTGGCCAAATCATGCGCCGCCTCCGGTTTTCCTTTTCCTGGCAAGAATCGGGAGTTGTGCACTATTTAATGAACCCTTTGCAGCCATACAAACGTACCAGCAACCTTTTGAGCAGTTTTTGAGTTCCTTTTAGCCAATTTTCTTGCTTTTTGCCATGGATCAAGAGGCTAGGATCACAAGCTTTGAGAAAAAAGTCTTTATAACCTCTATGGAGAAGTGGGTCGCCAAACTTCCTGGTTCAAGTCGTAGGAAACTTGATGAACGGTATGGGATAAAGTGCCTTTGGTCACTTTTGCACATGAATTCCAATACCAACCCTTTGCAAGCTTGTGGTAAATTTTGGAATGATACCCTCCATGTCTTCAACTTTTCATTCAACGAGATAACACCCACTTATGAGGACATCGCGGCTTTATGTGGCTACGAAGGGAAGGGTAAAGTTGCCTTGCCTTTTGACTTCGTTTGCTTGAGGGACAAGTTGATGACCTTTGGCGTGCCCGCGGATGACCATGATAGGTATGCCAGGGGCGGTTATGTCGACCTTTCTTGGATGCCACAACACTTCATGCATGCAGACGTGACATCTGACCGCTCCTTGGACCATCTTCCACTGTGCTTGTTTAGCTCTATCCTTTTCCCTTCTGAGGTGGGATTTGCCAGTGAAGAATGTTTGGGTATGGTGAACTTGGCTCGTTTGGGCTATGATATTGTACCGGCCATTCTTGGGGAGATGCTCTGTGGGATTCCCCATCTTGCGGCTTATGGTGGGATGCCTTGTGGTAGTGATAGTCTTTTGACCATGTGGTTGCAAGAGCGGCTTCGAGAAAATAAACCGGCGGCTTCTCTGAAGTTGGCCCCATGGATGCACCGCATTAGAGGCATGGTGGAGCGGTTTGAGGGCATGACTCCCAAAGGTTGGGAAAAGTATTTGGCGGAAATGGGGACTGACGACATTCAGTGGGTGGTGCCCCATTGGCACATTCACTCTGTGAGGGAGAAACAAGTGGGGCTTCACGTGATCAGAGTTCCGACCCTTTCTGGGACTACCTTTTACTATCCCTCTAGAGTGCTTCGTCAGTATGGTTTGGTGCAGACCATCCCGGAGGGTTGGGACGAGGAGAGAGATGATTTTCCTTTTGGGGTACTTCAGTTGGATGATAGTGCCTCAGTCCTTCTTTCTCAGATGTGGGGCGAGGCTGGCTTTAGTCGTAGGACCTTCCTCACACGCTCTAGCAACACCTTCCTGCCATGCGAGTATTTGGACTGGTATATAGGGAGACTTGGGCATGCGGAGCAGACTCTAGAGACCCTAAGGGGCACTATCTTAGGATCCTGTGCTCCAAGTTCTTCATTGAGAATTAAGGAGGCTGAGGCTTATAAGAGGAGGATGAGTAAGCGCGTGGCTAACGGAGGCGGAGAAGAAGTGGGGGTGTCAAAGAAGAGGAAAGGCGAAGAGGCTCCTAATGGAAAGGCTAAAGGTGTTAGCAAGTTTGAAAGAAGATTTTGTGAGAGTTCTAGCAAGAAGAAAGTTCGCCGTGGGCAAAGCAAGAAGAAAGAGACCGAGGGCACAAATGGCACTAAGGAGTAATCCCGAGCGTCTCTCCATGGTCGTTGCAGACACATTAGTTTAATTTAGTTTACTTTTGTTTTAGTTTCAATTTCAGAATAGGTTATTTATTCAAAAAGTATGTCAAGCTTAGACTCATCAAATAAGTGTTAACATGTAATGACTATGGAAATAAAAGTTTTTGCTTTCAGAAAATACAACTTCGATCTTTATTGCTTAACAAGATTTGGATGTTTATTTTGTTTTTTTAGACCGCACCTTTTGAAAGGCTGCCTACGTTCCCCTTTTACAAATAGGACTAAGGGGCTCAGGTCACCGTAGTTCACTCCAGTCAGACTAGAATGATTTTAAAGAAAGGGAAGATAGAAGGGGGAATGCTCTAACTTTTGCCTAGACCGCCCTTGCGGGTTTTCGATCTAGCGAGCTTTGTACGCACCCTTATTTTGCATAGACCGCCCTTTGCGGATTTTCAGTCTATCGGGCTTCTTTTTGCGTAGTAAACATTTTTTTTTTTTTTTAAGAGGGGGAGTCTAGTCATAGTAGCGTCTGAGCTTGCTGAGGTTGACTGTTTCCTTGAACGGGTTGCCATCCAAATCTGCCATTCTGACCGCTCCTCCGGAGAAGATCTTCTGTACCACAAACGGCCCTACCCAAGTGGGGGCCCATTTCCCGAGGGGGTTGAATTTGTTGGGTAAGCGTGCTTTGAGCACCAGGTCTCCTTCCTTTATGTCAACAGGCTTGACCTTTTTATTGAAGGCTTTTGTCGTTCTCCTTTGATAGGCCCGGATGTGTTCCATGGCCTTCAATCTGCGTTCGTCGAGTGTTGCCAATTGATCATAGCGACTACGAAGCCATTCTACCTCATTCACTTGGTTCTCGAGCAAGACCCTCAAAGATGCACTTCCAACTCAATAGGGAGCACTGCCTCCATGCCGTATGTCAAAGCGTAAGGGGTCTCTCCAGTAGCGGTGCGGACTGACGTTTTGTATCCCCAAAGTGCTAATGGTAACTTCTCAGGCCAATCCCGTCCTTGCGAAGCCATCTTGCGAATTATCTGCTCTATCGTCTTGTTGGCCGCCTCAACCGCGCCGTTAGTCTGTGGGTAGTATGGGGAAGATTTCTTTCGTTCGATCTTGAATTCTACAAGCAAGCGAGCACACTCAGCTTCGAAATGACTGCCATTATCTGATATAATGAGGTTAGGAACCCCATACCGACACATGATGTTCTCTTTGATAAACTGTGCTACCTTCTTGGATATTAATAGCAGAACCATTATCAATGAATACACGGGGAATCTTCTTGCCATTTACTTCGACAGTGATGTATAAAGGCTCATTATGATCAAATCCGAACACTGGCTTGTCTAGCTCCGAGAAAGTGATGATGTTTCCATAGTGGATATTACCAATCATGTGGGTGACGTCTTCCGGGGTAATAGTGGATGGTACCATGGTGGCGGCGAGGTTTTGCTCGAGCATGAGGCGATGGGCTAGGGAGTAGGTGAGTAGGGACCATAGTGAAATATGGGCTTGGGTTTGTTTGAGTTGAGTAAGGATAGGGTCTTCTTTGTCTAGGTCGGCTTGCTCGGGTTCCTTCCCAAAGACTTTCTTTGCACCCTTCGGGTCGGATTGGTACACTTGACCGGATCTTGTAAGGAGACAAACTTCCGCACGTAGCTCCTCTAAAGACAATGGCGAGTCATGACAAGGGGGCGAAACTTCGGTCTTTTCGGCCTCCTCGAAGATTTCGGCCCAAGAAAAAGGTTGAGAGGGCTTGGGACTCTCTTCCTCTAGAGATTCGATTTCACTCACTAGTTCTTCTAAAGACAACAAGTAGCAAGAAGATTCTTTATTATTAGTCATTGAAATACAACCCATCTCATCACAGTCCGCCACAACAGGCTCGGCCGGATCAGTGATTTCACTAAGTTCTACCATGAGTACATTGCTAGCTACATAATCCCTAGGGTCTTCGACTACTCCCTTGTGGATGAGCTCTTGCATGGCTTTCTTGAGTTCAAAACATTCTTCGGTAGTGTGACCGGTGCACTTGTGGTAGTGGCAAAACTTTGATAAATCGCAACCAAGACGGGGAAGGTGTCCTTCTAACGGTTCGAGCATTTCTAGCGTCACCAATGCCATGAAGATATCCACCATCGTGAGCCCTATCTTGTCAAAGGCATCCATGAGCTCTAGGATACTGATCTCGCATGTTTGCACCATATTCACCCCACCCCCATTGTTAGGAAGAGGGTTATTCACCACATTAGGACCCTTCGGCTTCTCAATCTTCTTGTCATTGATCAACCCTTGTACTACGCGCTTCAATTGAATACAACCATCCGTTGTGTGCCCGATGTGCTTGTGATACTTGCAGAACTTGGAGGCATCCAAATCACTTCTTGGGTAGGCAGGTTGGTAATTCTCTAAAGGCTTGATAAGGCCCCTCTTGACTAACACGTCAAAGACTTTCCCCATAGGCATACCAAAATCATCAAAGTGCTCCCTCTCCCTTTGCGGCGGAGCCCCATTCCTTGTTACGGCTTGGACATCTAACGGGACCTCTTTCTGGACCATATTCACTTGGCCGACGGCCTCCTTTCCACCCCTAGGAGGCGCAGGCGCAGTAGGAGCCTTGTAGCGGAAGGAGTTGTTGTTGTTGGTCTTTGGACTTTCCTTTGGCGGCACAATCCCAGTGAACCCTACTTCGTACCTTACTCCGGCGTCCACCATTTCCCGCAAATCAGGGAAGTAACCATTACCTATAGCTGCTTTCATCTCCGGTAGCAAGCACTTGTAGAAAATCTGTTTCTGTTCCTTCGCTTTTGGCGGGTATTGGACCTTGCACAACCGATGATTCCACCTCTTGTAAAAATCATAAATAGCCTCGCCGGGCTTTTGCATAGTGTTCTCAAGATCTGTTCGATTCACGTGCCAATCCAAGTTAGCTTGATACTTCTCACAGAAAATAGCGCTGATCTGATCCCAAGTTTGCCTCTCGCTTGGTTCTAGCCCCAAGAACCAACGCAGAGCTATACCATCCAAAGTGCTATGAAATACGCGAGCCATTTGTTCGTTGGTGCAGTCACGAGCCCTCATGGCCAACACATAACTATCCAAATGAGTCTTAGGACACGAGTCACCATGAAACATTGCCACCTTAGGCATCTTGAAATCCTTGGGGAGAGCCCCTACTTGGCTAGGGTTGATTGTCTTGGTAGTCGGTGCACTTTGTTTATCCACGGTCTCGATCAACTTTCGCATTTGCTCTTGCATGGCCATAACCACAGGGTGATTGGAGATGTCGGGGATAGTTTCTGACAGAATGACGGGAGGAGTAGTGGAAGCAGTAGCAGCGGCCATCCCAATACTCAAAGGCAACGAGGGTGCGGGTAGTTTGCTAGCGGAGAGGTAGCCGCCAAGCAGTTCAGGGGAAGGTTCATAGACAGCCTTGTTCTTGCTCATGGTAGTGAAACCTTGTTGGGTGTAGAGAGAAGGAGGTGGAACATTGCGGTAGCTTGGGAATGGGAAGGTAGTAGCATTGGTGTTGGGGGACAGTTGGTATTGACCTCTTCATCCTCGACATAAATGAAATTATCTCCATCGGGCACCAGTTTAGTCCCCTTTTGTTGAATGTGACCCTTCAACTGTTGGTTCTGATCCTCCAACATCTTGTTGCTTTCCTCGAGATTCCTGATCTTGGCTTCGAGACCGGCTAGGAAGTTTTGGAGGCTTGGGGGAATACCATTGAGAGTAGCCTCAGTGTTGAGCTCGGCGGTACTGGCAGGAGGAGCAGAGGCTGAAGCTGAAGCTGAAGCGGGAGTTGACATTGCTGATGACGAGACTGAGAACGTGGACGGAGTAGAAGCTTCACGTTGTAGTCGACCACCCGAACGGATCCAAACTCGCTTTGCTGAAAGGTTGAAGGGCAATGGAGCTTTAGGAGAGGGGAAGGCTCATGCAAAGTATATTTTAATTTACAAAAACATATATTATTTACATCCTAATTGGTTGGAAGGGGTACCCCTTTTTCGCAACTTGTTAGAAGACTACGATCAGTGGAGGCCATCATTA
>JAOWBW010001784.1:0-49998 GCA_026119855.1 Campanula takesimana
TTATTATAGTCTTCCACTTGATGAACATTGTGTTTGACATTATTCAAAAGCTACCTTAACACGGTAGTTATAAAGGGTATGATTGGCATAATCGGATTCCCGTTGGGAAGAATAATAAGCTAAATGGATTTGTCCCTCCACGGAGAGATGTCAAGCTTGGGCCTCTCGTAGGAATGATGTTGATGAAAATGTTCGGCCGGACTCAAATGAATTGATTGGATCAATGTCATTTGGATTATCAACATATTCGGAATCGAGGAAAGTATTGAACGAAACAAGTTGACTCTTTGACCATGACTTGTGTTCAATGACATCGTGGACAAAGGGATTGTGACATATTCTAAAAGAATGCGAACTTGTATCTAGTTATACGATTTGGGTAGGTATGCAGGTTTGCTAGAACCTAATCATATCTTATGGGATCATGTTTGAGCCAATTGCCCAACTTAGTATAATCCTAGAGGGTCACACACAATAGAACGAATCTTAAATAAAAGGACTATATTGGCATTTAGGGTCGGAGGACTTCCAAGGAATTTCTGGAAAGTTCTAGGCCTCCTGGTCAACCAAGCGGGCGCTTGGGTGCACCAGGCGGGCGCCTGAACAAGCTAGAAAAGAATTGGACTTTCTGTCCAAATGAGCGGGCGCTCGGGGGGTACCAGGCGGGCGCCCGGTATGCCGACTGGAATTTCCTAATTCGATTAGGAAAGGTTTTTGGCACAAGATTCCTATTTGGAATATGTCTTAATTGTGTATAAAAACCCCAATTCGGCCAGACCATATCAACAAGTGCTTTTGTGAGTCTCAAAGAGTTTGAGAGAGAATTTATTTTGTTCTAAGATATCCTTGATTGAGGAACAAAATAATTCACACAAATAAATTCCATATAGTTCTTTATTATATTGTGAAAGTGTGTTTCATATATTTGGTCTAGCAACCAAGATCAAAGAAGCTCCTTTGATATTCGTTCGAAGTGTGGATACCGCTAGAGGGTGAAAACCATCATCTTCAAAGTTCGTGTTCAAGCTTTGTGATCGTGATCAAGTTTTCAAATCTCCACCAAAGACCAAGAAAAATTTTGATAGCCATCAAGGGTTAGTTTTATCCTATTTCATGTTGTTGTATTTGATTAATCATATGAACGGATCCATGGGTTTGGGTTTCTTAAAATTTTAATTGCTAAATTCCGCTGCGCATGTTACTTGGAAACCCAACAATATGGATACTGGCTCCTCTGATCTCCCTTCAACAAGTTCGTGGACTCCTCTCTCTACTAGTTCACACCAGCCACTCTGTCCTGGCCCATACCAGCTTCTGCTTCCTGGCCCAGCTAGCTCGTCCAGCCACTCTCAGCCCAATAATCCCTATGGGCCTGCTCCAGCATCGGCCCAATATCCTACACTGGCCCATTCTTCTGCCTTGGACCATACTTCCCCACCGGACCATCCAGCATGCAACCCACCCCTATATCTCCTTCTGAGATGGGCTCAACCTTCGGCCTTACAGCTCCTCTCTCTTCTGGACCTGCTCTCAATCCAGTTCCTTTTCAGCTGGACTCCTTAGAGCCACTCCCGTCTGGGCCGCCTTCTACTCGTTGGACAGACCTTCCCAAGCAGGACATACCATGATAATGCGAGCTAAAGCAGGTATATTCAAGCCACATCTTCTTTCCGACATAGCTCAAGTTTCTTCTCAGACTACTCGGCATCCGCTACCTCTTGCACTGGCCACATCCACCCCCTCTGATCTTGACTTTAAACCACTTACTTTAAGGCAAGCTGCTCCTCTTCCTCATTGGCGTCAAGACATGCAAGACGAGCTCTCCGCTATGCAAAAAACTGTGACATGGACATTAGTCCTACGACTCCCTTCTATGAATGTTGTTGGGAGTAAATGGATTTACAAAGTCAAACGGCATGCCAATGGTAGTATCGATCACCACAAAGCAAGGCTCGTCGCTCAAGGTTTTACACAACAAGAGGGTGTCGACTATGATGAAACCTTCAGTCCGGTGGTTAAGCCTCCCACAATCCACAACCTTCTTGCTATTGCTCACTCTCGGTCTTGGCCTCTTCAACAATTGGATGTCCGCAATGCTTTCGTAGATGGTGTTTTTCATGAAGAGGTGTATATGGCACAACCCCCTGGGTTCTCCCATCCCGATTTCCCACACCACGTGTGTAAACTACATCGCTCTATTTATGGGTTGAAACAATCCCCTCGGGCTTGGTTCCAACGCCTACATGACTACCTTCTCACCATTGGGTTCTTCAATAGTAAGTTCGACAGTTCCCTATTTCTCCGTCACAAGGGTTTGTCACTAGTGGCTATTTGGTATATGTCGACGACTTTATTATTACTGGTTCTTCCCCTACAGAGGTCTCCGATGTCATTGATAATATTTGTTCTACGTTCGAGAATCAAGACTTGGCTCCTTGGGTTTCTTTCTTGGCATAGAAACTCATCGCACGGATGCTTCATTAATTCTGAGCCAGGCTCTCTATGCTTCTGATCTTCTCCAAAAATTCAAAATGGACGGTTGCAAACTCGCCACCACTCCGGTTGCTCCTCACTCTCATCTCTCGACTCTTGATGGGGATCCTCTAGCCTATTCCACTACATACCGTAGTATGGTCGGCGGCCTTCAGTTTCTCACCTTGGCCCGTCCGGACATCTCTTTTGCCATCAATCAAGTGTGCCAGTACATGCATGCTCCTCGCTCCTCCCACTTGATAGCGGTCAAAACGGATTCTACGTTATGTCAAAGGTACCCTCTTCCTTTGTCTGCACTTTAGCAAGTCACCAGACACCTCTCTCCGAGCATTCTCCGATTCCGACTGTCGGTCGGGTCCCCTGATGATCGGCGATTTACTACAGGGGCTTGCATCTTTATTGGTCCTAACTTGGTTGCTTGGACAGCTAAGAAACAAACCACCGTTGCTCGTTCTAGCAGTGAAGCGGAGTATCGTGCTTATCGTGCTTACCACCGCTGAAGAACTACGCTGGTTTTCATTTCTATTTCGAGAATTGGGTATTTTTCTGTCTCCTCCTCAGCTCTTTTGTGATAATATTTCTGCTCTCCACATGTCTCGCAATCCTATGTTTCACGCTCGGAATCGACACATTGAAATCGATCTCCATTTCGTTCGAGACCTTCACCAACGGGGCTTCCTTCGGCTTTCTTATGTACCTACGGAGGACCAAATTGCGGATATGTTTACCAAAGGGCTCTCTCGACCACGTCTCTCTCTTTTATCTGACAAGCTGCAGCTCGCACCCGTGCAGCTTGGCTTGAGGGGGTGTAAGCCATACGGCTATAGTGAGTCCTACTCCTTGTAAAACACGTTTGGCTCAAATGATAAACTTCGACAGTGGTTGAGTTAGGAAAGGAGATATTGTATATAGTAGTATACGTATATCCTTCAATTGTAATTATAGTTACTTTTTGGACTTGTGTACATAACCAATATAGTAGTATATACTAACTAATTCTAAGAGTTACTCACCTTGAGTATTTTCCCCAAAATCTCCGTCTCTTCTGTGACTTCTCTTATGCATATCATTCTTCTCTGAGTTGGTTTTGGGGGAAACTAGTTCCTGCATAAGTTATAAAAAGTCATGTTTTTTAACCATCCCTAAAAGGCTTAAACCCTAAACCTTAAACCCTAAACCCTAAACTTTAACCCCTATAAAAACATGACTTTTTATAACTTATGGAGAAACTAGTTTCCCCCAAAATTTTCTCTTCTTCTTCTTTCTTGTTAATCTTATAGCTACCTCTTATAAAAATGAGTGATCAAATATTTTTTATTTTTTTTATTGATTATAAGAAAATTAAATTTTGGATTAGAGAGTATATTTATTTTTCGTTATTTGGCATAAACATGTCCGTATTAAAACAAAAATTGATAAAAAAATTTTAAGCCACTAAAATTAGAAAACTTATATAGATTCTCTATTTTTTAAAAACCAAATATTATTTTATTTTATTATATTATATATGATGTGATGGGAGGTGTAACACCCCGAATTTTCTTAATGTATCTTGAGCATTTAATGGCATTTAATATCCATAAATAACAATAATAAATACTTCAATTTAGGGTTCACAACAGCCCCTTTATTAACCATAATTTCAAAACAATAGCGGAAGCGTAACTTAAACATGTCTTGGTAGGCAACAACCTTAACCTTCAATGTACTTCAACTTACATCAAATAAAGAAGCGTACTTAAAACTACTAAATCAAGAATCTTCAATCCACCGTCTTCCCACGGCTACTTTCCTTGTCTTGTCCTTCTACTTAAATCCTGAAAACAAATTTATAGAGAAGGGATGAGCGAACGAATGCTCAGTAAGTTCATACGTGGCCTCTCCGGTTACTAAGGAGAGACGACCAGAACGAATACTTAGAATAACTTTTCAAAGATAGGTTCAGTTACTTTTGGATTCAAGGCTGCAGAACAATACAGTCTTATTACTTTTAAGATTTCACTTTCAAAGGATTATGGCACTACAATCCAAAGGGATTTATTCAAGTTTCCGTCAATTCCTTGGTAACGTACATTATAACCTCAATGCCAAAGGTACAATTTGTACACCTAGCTTCTTCAGCCAATAGTATGGGTCGAAACATATATGGTATCCACACACATATGCTCGGGGTCTAGAATCATCCTTGTAATCAGACAATTCCTGAGAGAAGGCATGTGATCACTCATGCAATCCCTAGTTTAAGGACAAGTCTTTTCTAACTGGACTGTCCGTCAATGTCTTTTCTAACTGGACATTGGCCACTCTAACAAGTAAGCTTTTCGACTTACAAGTTAGAATGAGAACATACCAAGGTACAGGTATGTGATGACAAGTTTCAAACTTCGATACTTAGTAGATCGATGGGGACATCACTAAGTATAGATCATTTCAAGGAACGTTCATTAACGCAGAGTTCATTCAAATACTATCATGCCATACTGATAGCTGTCTTTAGAAAGAAATACCGAATTCCAATAAACAGGAGTTCAAATACTGTAAGGAACGTAATCCCTTACCTGAATTGCTTTTCCTCGCAATCTCCTCTCTGTGCAATCTACAAGGCACGGAGTAATTTACTTTAGTACTCTCTACATTGTTAACTATTTCTTCTTAGTTAACTGAGAGATGCAGTTTAACTTCATTACTTCGTTACTTCTTTCTTTACGTTTAAGTTTCTGACTTTGATTTACTAGTCAGTCCTTTAACTTTGATATAATTGCAATTAAGTCCTTTAACTTTGGGTTAATTACAATTTGGTCCCTCAACTTTGGGTTAATTGCAAATTGGTCCTTCAACTTTGGGTTAATTGCAATTTAGTCCTTCAACTTTAGTTCAATTACAATTTAGTCCTTCAACCTTGGATTAATTGTAAGTTAGTCCTTCAACTTTAATTCAATTGCAATTTAGTCCTTCTACTTTGGATTAATTGCAGATTAGTCCTTCAACTTTCTTTTAATTACTGAAAGGTCCTTGGACTTTTGGTTTTGTTCATAAGGTCCCCTAAGTTTCTCTTCTTAATCACTTAGGCCCCTCTAACTTCAAAGGTTTCCTTTTTATTCCTTCTAACTTTAATTCTTTTCAGTTTAGTCCTTTTTGTTAGGAAACTAACTGGAATTTCTAATCTTATTCTTTCTTGTTAACTTTTTAACTTTAAGGTCTTCCAAGTACTATTCTATTTTCTCAAGTTAATTTTCTAACTTGTTAACAATACTTTGAACGATTTTGTTTTCTTTCCATTAGAAACTTAACGAAAACACTAACTTTCCGTCCCAATTCTTAACATCCTTAATCAAGAATCAACACCCAAATTATATAGCTTTTAGGATTTTCGTCAATCGCATGAAACACTATTCCCAACTCAGTTCACTATTCACAGCGTAAATTACTATTCATCGCAGATTACTATTCACAGCTTTTTAAACTCAGTTTACTATTCACAGCGTAAATTACTATTCATCGCAGATTACTATTCACAGCTTTTTAAACTCAGTTTACTATTCACAGCGTAAATTACTATTCATCGCAGATTACTATTCACAGCTTTCTTAAAATATGAATTCATCCCTTTCATGATCATAGAATCAACTTAAAATAAAGCTAAGCATTTAACCATTAAAATTCCCACCATTAATGACTAGCATGCAAAAACCCTAACGATTATTTCTTTTAAACATGCATAACTTATGATTTATTAATCCGAATTCAATGAAACAAATTTTGGAGAGTAGGATTTAGCATTACCTTGAGAAGGGTCGGATTACTTCTTCCAAAACAATGGCGAAAATTTTCTTCTCTCCTCCTTCTGGCCGGCGGCTGTTAGGGTAGGTTTAGGGTTTTGTTTTCCTTTTTTTTTTTTTTTGATAAAGAAGAATAACCTAATTTTCACTAACCCAAGTATTTATACTTTGGATGGTTTATTAATTGGGTTGGGTTATTATTAAACCTTCGGGCCAACCCATTCCTTTCGGCCCACTCATTAATTAACTTATTAATTCTAATTTTTTATTTACTAAGTTAATGTTACCAAATAATTAAATAAATAAATAAAAATTGCGGGTGTTACATTCTTACCCCCTTAAAAGAAGTTTGTCCTCAAACTTTGACCAGTCTTAATCCGAGAAGATGTCCGTGTACAATTCGTGCATTTCACTTTCTTATTCCCATGTCGCTTCTCTTTCTGAGTGATTGCTCCATTGCACTTTTACATAGGGAACCGTACGCTTTCTTTCGACCTCGTCTTTTCTGTCGACGATCTTGATTGGTCGTTCATCGTACGTCAAATCTGCCCGAACTCTTAACTGCTTGTATTCTATCACATGACTCGGATCATCACATACTTCCTTAGCATGGAGACATGGAACACATTATGTACTCCAGCTAATACCGGCGGTAACGCCAATCGATAAGCCACTTCCCCGATCTTGTCAAGAATTTCGAATGGTCTCACATATCGTGGACTTAACTTTCCCTTAACCCCAAAACGCATAACTCCCTTCGTGGTTGATATTTTTAGGAATACTCGATCCCCTGGTTGAAATTCCAGTTCTTGCCTTCTATTTTCTGCGTACGATTTCTGCCTACTCTTTGCAGTCTGTAACCACTTCCGGATCTGTTGTACCTTATCTGCCGTGACTTGTACAAGTTCCGGTCCACTTAACCTCCTCTCGCCGACTTCGTCCCAACATGCCGGTGATCTACACTTCCTCCCATACAATGCTTCATATGGTGCCATCCCAATACTGGCATGAAAGCTATTGTTGTATGCGAATTCCACCAGTATGACTCATTTAGATCCCTATACATTTTGGTACTCCCCGGATGTACAGAGAACTTCGAACAATGAGCTTCTCTCAGTATCTCTCTCTTAATTTCATCATTATTTGGCACCCATACTCTCTTTTGGTATCTCAGGATTCATCTTCACCCATGTGAAGGTCCTTTGCTTGCCCATTTCCGATTAGAGCTTCTCTCTCCTCGTCTAACTCTTGTGCCTCTTTAATTTTGCCCAACAATGCAGGTTGTAACGTCAGTCGAGCCAAGTATCCGTTTACTTTTACTATCAAGTTCATCTCCTTGACATCTTTCCATATGCTTACCCCCTTAGAGATCAACGTCTCCAACATTCCGTGATTCTTCCTACTTAAGGCATCTGCCACCTTGTTGGATTTTCCAGGATGGTACAATATTTCACAGTCGTAATCCTTGAGAAGCTCCAACCATCTCCGTTGTCTCATGTTCAACTCCTTCTGAGTGAAAATGTACTTAAGGCTCTTGTGATCTGTAAAATCTGGCATTTCACGCCATACAAATAATGTCCAAATTTTCAAGGCAAATACTACTGCCGCTAACTCCAATTCATGGGTCGGGTAATTCTTCTCATGTACTTTCAACTGCCTAGATGAATAAGCTATAACCTTATCATTCTGCATCAACACTCAGCCTAGCCCTTTAAGCGAGGCATCGCTATATATTACAAATCCATCCGATCCAAACGTAAAGCAAGAACTGGTGCGGACACCAATCGTCGCTTCAATTCCTCAAAACTCCTTTCATATTCTTCTGACCAAACAAACTTTGCTCCTTTCTGAGTTAACTTCGTCAATGGCACTGACAACTTCGAGAAACCTTCTACGAATCTCCTATAGTAGCCAGCCAAACTTAAGAAACTTCTGATCTCACTTACTGAAGTTGGTCATTCCCAATCTACAATAGCTTCTATATTTGTTGGATCTACGGCAATCCCATCCTTTGACACCACATGTCCTAAGAATGTTACTTCCTCCATCCAGAATTCACACTTCTTGACTTTAACATATAACTTCTGCTCTCATAAATCTGCAGTACTAACCTTAATGCTCTTCATGTTCTTCCTTGGTCCTCGAATACACCAAGATATCATCAATGAATACAATCACACACTTATCCAGAACTTCTGAAATATCCTATTCTTAAGTTCCATAAACGCTGCCGGCGCGTTAATCAACCCACACGGCATCACTACAACTCATAATGACTATACCTTGTTCTAAAGGCTGTCTTAGTTATATCATCCTTCTTCACTCTTAGTTGATGATAACCAGACCTCAAGTCTATCTTCAAGGAATAACACGCTCCACGAAGTTGGTCAACCAAATCATCTATTCAGGGCAACGGGTATTGGTCCCTTACCGTCACACGGTTCAATTCACGATAGTCGATACATAACCTCATCGACGCATCCTTCTTCTTCACAAATAATACCGGGTCACCCCATGGTGATACACTCGTTCTAATCAAGCTCTTATCTAACAACTCTTACAGTTGCTCCTTTTATTCTTCAATTCTGACGGAGCCATTCTATACGGCGCCTTAGATATTGGTGAAGTCTCAGGTACCAAATCGGTAGAAAATTTTACTTCTCCTTATGGAGGTATTCCCGGTAAATCCTCAGGAAACACGTCATTGAAATATCTAATCACAGAAAGTGATTCTACGGTTACTTCCTTCTTGCTCGTATCACCAATGTACGCCAAGAATCCTTCTCATCCTTTCTTTAAAAGCTTACGAGCCTTCATTACCGATATAAGGTTCGATCGGGTTCTAGGTTTCGTTCCTTGAGAACATCACTCTTCTCTAGATAGTAATATAAAGTGGACTTCTTTCTTTAAAACAATCCACATGGGCATGGTATGCAGTCAACTATAGTCCATTCCAAGATTACATAAATTCTTCGAAGTCCTAAACTAATGAGATCAACCTCAAGTTTCTTCCTCGTCCATTTTCAAAGGACACTTCCTAGATATAGACGTAATAGGGATCAATTCTCTAGTTTGAATATCCATAACTAAAGAATTCTCTAACACATCAGGAATTAAATTCACATTCCTAGCCAAGCAATCATTTGGCACTTCTTATCAGAACATTTCCCTTTGGCGTCGTTCTTATTATCATTATTTCTATTGCCGCAGTCTTTATTCTGGTACTTACTTGTACTACCTTCTTTTTCACGATCGTCATTAGCCATCCGCTTATTATTATTCCCATCCTTTAGATTCAGTCGACTCTTTCTCAGTTGACTCTTCTTCTCTTCTCGCTTACCGCGATAACTATTCTGATTCTTTCTCTACTATCCTTGCCCTATCCAACACTTGGTCATAGGTTGGTAGAATTAATGGAGTAATTCTGTATTTGATTCGGTTGCTCAAACCAGCTTCAAATTTTCGAGCCTTTTGCGCTTCATCATCGAAGAGCGTTAGGGCAACTTCTAGCAATTCGGTGAATCTAGCACCATAGTCGTTCACCGTCATACTTCCTTGAGTTAGCATCATAAACTTAGCCTCTCTGGCGTTTCGAACACTTGCCGGATAATATGGTACTATCATTAGTTATCATGAATACGAGACTTTTTCACGCACTCTCATACTATAGCTCGTCTCTACAGACTAACATTCAATTTATAGGTCATTCACTAAACCACTGGTCGTTTCAACAGACCATCACTATCTTCATTAGTCAACTTTACTAGACGTATGGGTCGCTTCATTAGACCATTTCTATTTTCATAGGTCATTTCAATAGACCATAATCACTTTCATTGGTCGTTTCAATAAACCATTCTTACTTGTTCCAGGTTAACTCGCACATTTAACACTATTACTCATGTCAACCCAAGCATTGTACTATGCCTAATACTTTCACATAAATATGCCGTCCCCAAAAGACGTAACTTTTACAAAAGATCGGTCTACTAGATTTCTGGTCGTTCCAATAGACCAATTCTCCTTAGGGAAGTCATTTCACTAGACTTTACTTATTAATCATAGGTCGATTCACTAGACCTACTCTCATTCACACTTGGCCGTTTCACTAAGCCCATTACTCTTATACTTAACCGTTTCAAATAGGTTATTTTATTCTTTGTTTCGATCGCTTCAATGGATCAAAATTAACTTTACTTGGCCGTTTCACTAAGCCTATTACTCTTATACTTAACCGTTTCAATAGGTTATTTTATTCTTGTTCCGATCGCTTCAATGGATCAAAATTAACTTTACTTGGCCTTTTCACTAACCAAATACTTTCTCTTGACCGTTTCAATAGGTCAATTTATTCTTTCTTACTTGATCGTTTCAATAGGTCACTTTATTCTTGTTTCGATCATTTCACTAGACCAAAACTAATTTCACTTGGCCGTTACCATTGCCGTTTCCGTTGTTTCCACTTCTGGTATTCATCTGCATATTTACTTTTACTTTAGAACAGGTTCGTGTTCTATCAACATTCATCATGATACAAAATACGTGCAGTATTCATGGTATACTTAACTTATTCTTTTACTAACGGGTACTTGTTAGTTTTGAATCGTGTTCGTAGGTCTTTTGTACTAGACCATTATTCAGATGTGGTTAGTTTACTTAACCTTTCTTCTCCGGTTCAGGAGTTTTCATACTTCATAATTTACAACCGTTTTACTTGGTTGCTTAATATTCTTTACTTCACTAGTTTTTATTACTTAACTAGCTTTAACTTATTCCAATGGTCGTCTTACTTCGTACCATGGTTACGGAGATTATTTCAAATCACTCCGATGCTTTCCCTTGTCTTTTCTCGACAAGTTAACTTTTGTTTACACAACAATAGTAAATTCAAACTTTTGGGTATTTAAATTAAATAATTAACTTTATTCAACTAAGGTATGAGATTTAAACATCTCAAATACACCCAAAATTCAACTTTAACATAAGAAAAATTCTAACTGTATTACTCCACTAATAATAAAGCAAAAGAACCTATTCTTATAACTATCTGTCACTAATTTCATCACTTCCCACAGTGTGCATGTTCTGCTGCAAGTTGGTCATATTTTTCTTGCAATTCTAACTTCTCAGCCCAAATCTGATAGCCTGAAGTCCTAAGCTCTTCTTCATAAGCTTCTTGTTCATCTACCTTCTTTTTCAGTTCATTATTTTGTTCTATCTCATCCACCAGTTGTACACTGATTCGATTCCATTCGCGGTTAGCTCTAACCACATGGATTTCTAGGCTTTGGACCTTCTTCAGCTGTACTGCTAACTTTCCTTCCACATACATTATATCCTCATCGCGTTCTCTGATGACATTCTGTAGACTGCCAACTCCTCGAGTCTCCTTCCTAAGCTCTCTTTTAGCTGAGCGGAGTTCCTTAGTTAGCTGCTTAATAATCTCTTCTTTAGCTTCTATTTCTTCCCTTAGAGTAGCACTATACCTTACTGACTTCATGGGTCTCCTCGGCATGATCCTACACACACCAATTGTAACTTAATTAGTACATAACCCCAAGATTCCATTATAACACATTAATAGAATGCAAATAGACATATAATGAAGAGATTCCTATTTCCCCAAGTATATTCATACTTTATGTACACTCTTAGTATCATTCCTAGAGTTATACTTTATCACTTGAACTTCCTCAAGTAAGAACTTATTTAAGTCAAGTACTAAGTTCTCCCATTAGTCCTAACTTTCAGTTTTCTCCCATAAGACCTAAAGCCATTGCTCTGATACCAACTGTAACACCCCGAATTTTCTTAATGTATCTTGAGCATTTAATGGCATTTAATATCCATAAATAACAATAATAAATACTTCAATTTAGGGTTCACAACAGCCCCTTTATTAACCATAATTTCAAAACAATAGCGGAAGCGTAACTTAAACATGTCTTGGTAGGCAACAACCTTAACCTTCAATGTACTTCAACTTACATCAAATAAATAAGCGTACTTAAAACTACTAAATCAAGAATCTTCAATCCACCGTCTTCCCACGGCTACTTTCCTTGTCTTGTCCTTCTACTTAAATCCTGAAAACAAAATTTATAGAGAAGGGATGAGCGAACGATGCTCAGTAAGTTCATACGTGGCCTCTCCGGTTACTAGGAGAGACGACCAGAACGAATACTTAGAATAACTTTTCAAAGATAGGTTCAGTTACTTTTGGATTCAAGGCTGCAGAACAATACAGTCTTATTACTTTTAAGATTTCACTTTCAAAGGATTATGGCACTACAATCCAAAGGGATTTATTCAAGTTTCCGTCAATTCCTTGGTAACGTACATTATAACCTCAATGCCAAAGGTACAATTTGTACACCTAGCTTCTTCAGCCAATAGTGTGGGTCGAAACATATATGGTATCCACACACATATGCTCGGGGTCTAGAATCATCCTTGTAATCAGACAATTCCTGAGAGAAGGCATGTGATCACTCATGCAATCCCTAGTTTAAGGACAAGTCTTTTCTAACTGGACTGTCCGTCAATGTCTTTTCTAACTGGACATTGGCCACTCTAACAAGTAAGCTTTTCGACTTACAAGTTAGAATGAGAACATACCAAGGTACAGGTATGTGATGACAAGTTTCAAACTTCGATACTTAGTAGATCGATGGGGACATCACTAAGTATAGATCATTTCAAGGAACGTTCATTAACGCAGAGTTCATTCAAATACTATCATGCCATACTGATAGCTGTCTTTAGAAAGAAATACCGATTTCCAATAAACAGGAGTTCAAATACTGTAAGGAACGTAATCCCTTACCTGAATTGCTTTTCCTCGCAATCTCCTCTCTGTGCAATCTACAAGGCACGGAGTAATTTACTTTAGTACTCTCTACATTGTTAACTATTTCTTCTTAGTTAACTGAGAGATGCAGTTTAACTTCATTACTTCGTTACTTCTTTCTTTACGTTTAAGTTTCTGACTTTGATTTACTAGTCAGTCCTTTAACTTTGATATAATTGCAATTAAGTCCTTTAACTTTGGGTTAATTACAATTTGGTCCCTCAACTTTGGGTTAATTGCAAATTGGTCCTTCAACTTTGGGTTAATTGCAATTTAGTCCTTCAACTTTAGTTCAATTACAATTTAGTCCTTCAACCTGGATTAATTGTAAGTTAGTCCTTCAACTTTAATTCAATTGCAATTTAGTCCTTCTACTTTGGATTAATTGCAGATTAGTCCTTCAACTTTCTTTTAATTACTGAAAGGTCCTTGGACTTTTGGTTTTGTTCATAAGGTCCCCTAAGTTTCTCTTCTTAATCACTTAGGCCCCTCTAACTTCAAAGGTTTCCTTTTATTCCTTCTAACTTTAATTCTTTTCAGTTTAGTCCTTTTCTGTTAGGAAACTAACTGGAATTTCTAATCTTATTCTTTCTTGTTAACTTTTTAACTTTAAGGTCTTCCAAGTACTATTCTATTTTCTCAAGTTAATTTCTAACTTGTTAACAATACTTTGAACGATTTTGTTTTTTTTCCATTAGAAACTTAACGAAAACACTAACTTTCCGTCCCAATTCTTAACATCCTTAATCAAGAATCAACACCCAAATTATATAGCTTTTAGGATTTTCGTCAATCGCATGAAACACTATTCCCAACTCAGTTCACTATTCACAGCGTAAATTACTATTCATCGCAGATTACTATTCACAGCTTTTTAAACTCAGTTTACTATTCACAGCGTAAATTACTATTCATCGCAGATTACTATTCACAGCTTTTAAACTCAGTTTACTATTCACAGCGTAAATTACTATTCATCGCAGATTACTATTCACAGCTTTCTTAAAATATGAATTCATCCCTTTCATGATCATAGAATCAACTTAAAATAAAGCTAAGCATTTAACCATTAAAATTCCCACCATTAATTGACTAGCATGCAAAAACCCTAACGATTATTTCTTTTAAACATGCATAACTTATGATTTATTAATCCGAATTCAATGAAACAAATTTTGGAGAGTAGGATTTAGCATTACCTTGAGAATGGTCGGATTACTTCTTCCAAAACAATGGCGAAAATTTTCTTCTCTCCTCCTTCTTGGCCGGCGGCTGTTAGGGTAGGTTTAGGGTTTTGTTTTTCCTTTTTTTTTTTTTTGATAAAGAAGAATAACCTAATTTTCACTAACCCAAGTATTTATACTTTGGATGGTTTATTAATTGGGTTGGGTTTATTAATTAAACCTTCGGGCCAACCCATTCCTTTCGGCCCACTCATTAATTAACTTATTAATTCTAATTTTTTATTTACTAAGTTAATGTTACCAAATAATTAAATAAATAAATAAAAATTGCGGGTGTTACAGGAGGAAATTAAAAGCATAATTTTCGGCTTGTTTAATTTTAGAAAATTTTAATGGCCAAATAATTACTTAAATTAATAATATTAATGCAAATGAAGTTGGGAGATAACTACTCCTATATTTAACATTTTGCGAAGAAGTGACTAAGAAATGAGGAAGTTGTTTTACTTGATTGTGAGATAGAGATAAGTCGAAACTTGATGAGCTTAACAAAGGAGAATAAAATGAAAAATAAAAATAACAATTACAAAATTACATTCGTTATTTAACCATTATAAAACAACTATAAATGAGAATAAAATCATATTGCAAATTTAGTGGTTTTTGATTTCCTGAAATCATACATAAATAACAATGTTTTTCAAAAAAAGAAATTAATGTTTATGAAAAATAATTTTTGTGCAATTTTACCTTTGCACAAGCTATGTACAAATAAGTAAATCACATTCTTTAATATGCGACAAAGAGGTAAAACTACAAACGTCCTGTATAATAAACAAATTTAGAAGAATCTGTAAAAGTATTGGACTAGTACAACGATACTCCCTCCGTCCCAGCTCACTTGAGACTTTTTGACCAAAACTGGTCAACTTAATTTCGGTTTGACCAACACTTTATAGAAATATTTATGATCCGAACAAAAATTAAAAAAATGTAAAATGACCACCATTAAAAATCCTCTCAATAACAATTTTTAAAAAGTTTTTTGGAACATAAATATTTCTATAAAGTGTTGGTCAAACCGACCTTAAGTTGACCAGTTTTGGTCAAAAAGTCTCAAGTGAGCTGGGACGGAGGGAGTATATTTTTGTTGTAACACTAGTAAGAAAAAATAATTGACAAGGTCTTTTATATAAGAAGGAGAACAATAATTGTGAAAGACTCAAATTAATATTATTATTGACATTGTATGAATATTATACATCTTAGAGTTTACTATTTAAAATAGGAGACAATTACAATAAGAAAAAGTAATACTTGTACAACAAGAAAACAAACTAATAAGAAAACAAATACTCCCTCCGTCTCGGAGTAAGAGTCCCACCCCTCATTTGCACGCTTATTAATAAATATATTGGAAGTGATGTAAATGTTGTGACGGTAAAAGTAAAGTATGAGAGATAATGAGTGGGAGAGAATAGTGAATTGATTGGTGTTGTGAGTATAAAAGTAAAATAAGAGAGATAATGAGTGGGGTGAATAGTAAAGATTCTTTGCCATTTTAGGAGTGTGACTCTTACTCTGGGACGGACTAAAAAGAAAAATGAGACTCTTACTCTGGGACGGTATATAGTAAATATAATCTACAATTATGTGAGATTTAGTATATCTCTATAAGTTATTATATGCGTATATTGTGTATTTTGTTCTGGTATGCTGTTTTAGACATATGTTACACATAGAGACAATTTGTATTGCAATATGTACTAGTGGGAACCTTAGTGTAAACATAAAATCTTGGGAAAAACCTGTTTTACACTAACTTAATGTAAAACGTGTTTTTAAGCCGGTGGCAAACTTGTAAATATTAGCTTGCGCAAAAAACCGGTGGCATTGATGTAAATAACTGGAACTCATGAAAACTCACCAGGCACTTTTCGAAACTGTAGGAGGCATTTTTCAATATTACAGCAGGCAAATTTTAACGCTAGAGAAGGCACATGTTTTGACATGCCTGCTGGGTTTTTTTTTTTTTTTTTTTCAAGTGCCAAAAAAAGTGCCTTCTCTAAGGTAAAAAAGTGTCTGCTTGAGTTTTAAAAACATTTTTTTTTTTTTCAAGTGCCAAAAAAAGTGCCTTCTCTAAGGTAAAAAAGTGTCTGCTTGAGTTTAAAACATGCCTGTGTGGGTTTTTTTTTTCAAGTGCCAAAAAAAATGTATTCTCTAAGGTAAAAAATTGCCTGCTTGAGAAAACATGCTGCTGGTTTTTTTTTTTTTTCAAGTGCCAAAAAAAGTGCCTTCTCTAAGGTAAAAAAGTATCTGCCGTGAAAGCTCCAAAAAAAGTGTCTGCTGTAAAAATATTGAAAAGTGCCTCCTACATTATCAGAAAGTGCCTGCCCAAGAACCTTTCTTTGAGGAAATCACGTTCTACACTAAGCTAGTGTAGAACGCGTTCTACGCAAGAACGACTCTAGTGTAAATCAATGTCGTTTTGATTGGTAAAGAGTAATTATTTCCTATTGCCTTATTTGTTAAATGTCAAAAGCGTCTCTATTAGATCATATGCGCATGACTTTGAGTCCGTAAAAATTAGAGTAAACCACTTTACAATTCGCCAAACAAAAGAAGAAAATCGAGGAGTGACCATCAGTTAACCAAGAAGGAGATGTAGCCTTACTTTAAAATCTATAACTACTCCCTCCGTTTCAAAATATCTGTCGTTTTAGACTTTTTCATGTTGGGACATGGCTTGCAACACAAGTCATTTATACTTCCATTCATAAAATTATGATTATAATGTTAATTATAAAGTATAGTTTATAATGAAATGTGTAGAATTCCTGGATATATAATTACTATTTTTGATGGGCAAAGTGGTAATTTAACATCACTAAAGGTTGAAAGAGTGTAGTCCCTAAATGAGGTGCCTATTGGTTTCATATATAAAAGGTTCTCCATCAACCCTAGAAATCACTCCATTCATTATTTTTCTCTCCCAAATAATCTTCATATTGCTAGAGACATTAGAGAAAGGCACTCATCATTTAGAAGAACTCCGTCCCCTTAATTCTTTTTTCTTCTTCTTCTTTTTCTCCCTACAACTTCATATGGGTTCAACAGGTAATTGTTCTTAATCGCTTCCGCTTCATCTTTTCCTCAATCTTATTCTGAAAATGAGTGTGGCATTCAGGGGTTATGAAATTGTTCCAACAATTGGTATTAGAGCCCGCTCATATTTTGGTTTAAGTTTGAGTTCTTTTCGGGAAAGTTTTATGCTTTATTCGATTCATTTTTCCTGTTGAATCATCAAGTTTTGATATTGATTAGGGACTCTAATTCATTCATAGAGTACTGATAATAATCATCTGAATTTAAGAAAATGGTTTGAAAAGTTTTGTTGAATGAACACAATGGTTCAAGTGTGACTATCCCTTCATAACATGGTTTTATGTCTAGTGCATACCATGTGGATCTACATACTTGATTCCATTGTTTTAAAGCAAGATTATCCCTAAATAACATGGTTTTATGTTGTAAAGAACATACCATGTGGATCTACTTGTTGTTCATCATTTTTTGGGATAAAATTTAGAAAAGTGCAGCAAAGCATGCATGAAACGGTGGCTTTAGCCCGGTCGGGTCTTATATTCTGCCCGATCGGGTCTTATGTTCTGCTCGGTCGGGTATTATAAGTTGCCCGGTCGCGCATGTACACTATTCACAGGTTTTTGCTTTTCAAAGATGTTGGACAATTTTGTTCCTCTTTTGAATAAAACATACATTTTTTCAAACCCTAAGGCCTTGATTAATTATATGCTTTGACAATTATTCATTGTTAAAATAATTTGTCGCCTAAGTGATTTACGTTATTTAAACCCTAAAATTGTAAAGTGTTGGATGTTTAAGTTGATATGTGAATGGCTTGAATTTTTGCAAAGAAGATCTTGACATTTGACTAAACTTGGGCATTCATGTGGTAACAAGTAAATAAACATTAGGTTTTTTCTTAGGTACTTATGTCGGCCCAAAGGAAGATTAAGTATTTATTAAAACATAAGTTCAAATTACTTGTTGCCTAAGGCAATCATTTATGAGTCAACTCGCAATCCAAAGATTAGTTTTGATGTCATGTTGATGGATTTCATTGATATAATTAATCATTATTTATTGTGTAGTTTCTTATTTGTTTTGTATTCATTCTTGTTCTCAAAATTCCAACAAATTTGTTTATTGCTTCATCTGTAATTACTGCTATGAGTACCGTTGCAATGTGGGACTTATTATAAAACTTGGAAAACAAATAATTATAATATCAGGCTATATAGAACTCGCATTAAGGGATCCGTTTCTCTCTTATTGCTTGAGTGCTGAGAAGTGACACGCTCTAACCGCGTAAGCCTAATGATCATAAAGAATATTGTCCCGGATACCTTTTGGACGGTGTCTCCGAGGATATTGATGCTACAAACATTCCTTGATATCCCTGAGGAAACTTGTTTCCATAAGGTATAAAGGGTACCGGGAATTTAAGGGAGTACATTTTAGAAATAGTTCATCTATTAACAAAACGAAAAGGCACTTAAGTTAAGGATATCAGATGATATTCTTGTGCATTTAGTTTTAATCTTTCTTCATTCGTTTGGTTGATTTGAAGTGACCTATCAATGTCAAAAGGACAAGTGAAATATTAATGAATTACTTTCACTTATGACACAAGAAGAAGATAAGTTAAGAATAATTTAGAACTAAATGTACTCATTTAGCATCTACCTTTTCTCATGGGACAAGAGAAAGAGGGAAAGAAACTGTGGTTGCAAGTAAAAAGAAGCTTAAGGGATCATCTCATGATCATAAAGAAAAGAAATGTTTCTTTTGCAAGGACCTTACTAACATGAAGTTCAATTATCCTAAGTCTCACGCTTGGCGTGAGAGGTATATCATTTGTCTTGTTTGTATTGTATTAAGGCTAATTTGGTTTCGGTTCCTACATTTACATGGTGATTGGATTTTGGTGCAACCAATCACATAAGGATGTTCAACTAGGATTGCCTAAATTACCGAAGACCTAGTAAAGATGAAGAAATTCATCTATATGGAAACTAGGAATCCGGTTAGAGTTATGGGCATAAGGATCATTTAAATTATTGTTAAGTACTAAGTATTATTTTGTATTAAATAATATATTTATTGTACCATCATTTAAATGGAATTATGATATTTATCACAATATTGGACAAGGAAGGTCACTCTTGTCATTAATAATAAGTGTGATCTCTATTTTTATTCCATTAATAATAAGTGTGATCTCTATTTTTATTCCAAAGGTTGTTTGCACTAGTACTTTGTCAAGTATTCTTTCTTCACTTGACATTATTCAAACAATAAATGTGTCCCTTAATAATGAAACAAAAACTAGAAAGCAAAAGTTATCAAGTAAATTTTATTTTATTTTATTTTTCATTAAGGCATAGGCATTTGGGTCATATTTTCAAGAGGAAAATTGATAAGCTTATGTTAAAGAAAATCTTAAACAAACTTGATATTTTGGAAAATACTTTTGCATTAAATGCCTTAAAGGAAATTTACAAACATTAAAAGAATAGTATTCTCGAGAGTATCAAGTGTCTTTAAAACTAATACATATGAACATTGTGGGCCATTCATTATTCCTTCGTGGAAAGGTCAACAATAGTTATTACGTTTATAAATGACTACTCTCAATATGGATGCATTTATTACTTCATGCAAAGACTCAAGTTATGGACGTTTTCAAGTCTTATGAGGTCAAAGTTGGAAATCAACTTTGAAAGACTATTAAGAACATTAGGTCCAATCATGATAGAGTATATCATGGTTGGAATGATTGTTAAAGGGAACAACGTCTAGGTCCTTTTTACTCGCTATTTTGAAGAGTGTGGGATTGTCTCCATCTACATTAAGCTGGGTAGTCCTAGCATGAATGATGTACACAAGAGACATGATAAAATCCTTAAGGAAATGGTAATAAGCATGTTTTGTTAGGGGTGTCAGTGGTTCGGGCCAGACCGCGGTTCGGGACCGAACCGAACCAGACCATGCGGTCTGGTTCGGTTTTTGAGCTATCATGGTTCGGTTCGGTCTCTAAAATTGCCAAACCAGGTGGTTTGGTTCGGTCTGTGGTCTGGACACTCTAGACCAAACCGAACCAAACCGATTCAGACCGAACCGCGAGACCGAACCGTAGACCGAACCGTTGGACCGAACCGTAGACCGAACCGCGAGACTGTGAATAAGGACCGTAGGATTTTAAGTTGGATTAATATCCACCGTTAGATTTTAGAAAACCTAACTTATCTAATCCCTAATAGCCTCACTCTCATCTCATCTCAGTATCAGAAAGTCTTTCACATTTCACGCCGCAAACCACAACGGGGAGGCACATCTCGTCGTCTCTCATCTCTCATCTCTCATCTCTCTCCCTTCACCAAATCGACATACTCAATCTTCGTGGTCCACCCTCACACTAGCCCCGGCCACTATTTTTCCGTTTGTCCGTTTGTCCTAAATATCCATACAATGATCTTGATAAAAAGCAAACAACACTTGAGTTTGCAAGAAAGGGGACCGTGGTCTGGACCGTGAATTCAGACCGCGGTTCGGGACCGAACCGAACCAGACTATAGCGGTTTGGTTCGGTTCGGTTTGAAAGTTTTGGTGGTTCGGTTCGGTCTGAGATTTCACCAGACCGATACCTAGCGGTTCGGCCTCTAATATGTCCCAGACCGAACCAAACCGAACCATTTACACCCCTATGTTTTGTGCTTCTTTGACCTCACTCATTATGGGCGATACATTAAAACCGCAGCCCTTATTCTCATTAAAGCTCCCTCTAAGCTACTACTAAAAACCCTTTATGATTTTGGGACGAATAAGGAATACGTCCTTAAATCATCTTCATTTATGGGGTTGTCTAACATAAGGGCAGACCTTATAAGTCTACTAAGGGCAAGTTAGATTGTTAGTAGTTATTCATGAGGTAAGCCGAGAGATCTAGGGGATATATAAATTTTACAACCCGAAAATTTGAACATTTTGAAACGAAAAAAGCTAGGTTCTTTGAGGATGTTGAATTTAGTGGGAGATTAGGTGTAATATTTTGAATTTGGAAAAGAAGAGACATCCATTTCTTCACCTCTTCCATAAGTTCCAATTGGATTTCAAATTTTGTACTTGATATTCAAGAAGAACATACAATTCAAAATAAATATGGTTTCCCTATAAATATTGAACAACATGAAAATGTTGATCATAAGAAGGAAATTCAACAACCTCAGAATTAGTAAGAACCGGTGCCCTTAAAGAGATACAATAGAGTATGAAGGATTGCAATACCGGATAATTATGAGATGTATCTTACCGAGAAATTAAGGACACATAGGTTTAGTGGGAGATGAGCCATTCATCTACCATAAAGCCATTGATAGTCCTAATTCTCATAAGTAGATTAATACCATATATAAAGAGTTGAAATCTTTGAAAGATAACAACTTTTGGGATCTTTTTACATTACCTAAAAATGTGAAACCTATAAATGGGTCTCTAAGACCTAAAAGGATTCGCAAAAGTAATGTTGAAAGATATAAGACACATCTAGTTGTTAAAGATTTTTTCAACTCATAAGAAAGGCATTAATTATCAAGAAAGAAACATTTTCCGGTATCTTCTATAAACTCTTTTAGAACCATTATGGCACTAGTAGCAATTGTGTCTTAAGCCTCATCAAATGGATATTAAAGAGAACTTTTCTTAATGGAGACATTAAGCAAACTATCTATATGGAGAAATTCATTTATGACTTAAGCAAACTTCTCATTAATGGTATTTAGAATTTAATTAAGTTATTCTTTCATTTCGTTTGAAATGAATCTTGATAAATATTGTGTATACCATAAGTTCAGTGGGAGTAAAAATTATAATTTTGGTCTTATATGTGGGTAATATTTGCTTGCTAGTAATGTTTTAAACATTAATAAGGAAACTAAGAAATTTCTTTGGAATGAAAATTCTTGGTGATGCATCTTTTTGTATTAGGAATCCAAGTTCACTGTGAGTTTTCACGGAGTATTTTGGGATTATCGCAAAAGGCCTATATAGAAAAGGTATTACAAAAGGTATAACATGCAAAACTATAAACCACCTGACACCCCTAATTTTAAAGGAGATATGCTTAGTCTCAAACAGTGTCCTAAAGTTAATTATAAATCCAAGTATATAGAAAATATCCCTCTTTGCATCAGCAGTAAGAAAGCTTAATAAATGCGTAAGTCTTGCATTCAATGTTGGGATGCTTGGTCAATACCAAAGCAATCCAGAAAGAACATTAAGTAGTATCCAAAAGAATGATATAGTATTTACAAAACACAAAGATCTACATGCCTATTTTTAATCGGATAATCTTGAGATCATTTGGTATTCCGATATTTGTTAAAATTACATGGCTACATAAGTTTTAATGGACTGTGATTTATCAAAACAAGTGTCGAAAGACCAATTAAGATATGACTATCAAGTAGCAGTTCCGTAATCTAACAAAATATTATGCATTTAGACATTAAGTATCTTGTTTTAAAGAAAAGAGTACAAAATGAACAGAGAAATACAACTTATTAGAACAAACTCCATAATTTAATTGATCCATTTATGAAACGTTATCATCTCTAGTGTTTCACGAGCATGTTGCTCATATGGGTGTAACAATTTGATAACATTTAATTTAGTGGGAGTTTTATGTTGTACTTCATTAATTGTTCTATTATTTTTGATCTCATTTGGTTAAGTTGGACTAGTTGGAAGAATATGTATATATTCATTATGATTCCATGCTACACATCTATACTTTTGATCTATGTCATTTAGTTGGATTTGTATACGTGATTATTGTGGGTTTAGTTGCGAATCAATTACAACGACTGCCCCTTTAGTCCTATACTTGTATGGCTAATGGACGAGATTGTTATAAATGATAATAAAGTGCGCACATTAGGGTTGTCATTTGTGTTATATTCATGATTTAAAGGAAGGACTTTGTTTTGCAACCCAAGTGGGAGATTGTTGGGACATGGCTTGCAACACAAGTCATTTAGACTTCCATTCATAAAATTATGATTATAATGTTAATTATAAAGTATAGTTTATAATGAAATGTGTAGAATTCCTGGATATATAATTACCTATTTTTGATGGGCAAAGTGGTATTTAATTCACTAAAGGTTGAAAGGGTGTAGTCCCTAAATGAGGTGCCTATTGGTTTCATATATAAAGGTTCTTCATCAACCCTAGAAATCACTCCATTCATTATTTTTCTCTCCCAAATATCTTCATATTGCTAGAGACATAGAGAGAAAAGGTATCATTTTGAGCCACCCGTTCCTTTTTTTTCAAATTCTTCATTCTTTTCCTACAACTCATTGGGTTAACCCAGTTCCTTAAGTTACCGTTAACCTTCTTCCCCAGCTGCCCAACTGATAACGGGTTCTTTTCAAATCCGGAATGTGTCACCGTTAGATGTAGGACCTTCCCGTCCGATGCTCCTATTCTGCCCCTTCCTCTTGATTTCCAAAGGCTCGCCATGAGAGATACTTTCAAAATCACTAAGTATAATTTTTCATCTCATCTGCATGTGCATGAGTAATGATAAAGCACATATTTGAGCACTACTAACACTCAGAATCAGTACATTTACCCTCAGTTAAGCCGATTTATCCCCTCGCCGGGGACAATATCTTGAAGTGTCTTCCTTACAATGATAGACTTATTTGGCAACCTTAGTGATTTTGTTTCAATACGGGTTACTACCACCTCCTACGTTTTCATCTGATTCAGCCCTTGTTAATATGATCTATTTATGCTTGTGCAACTGTATGATGTGGGTTGTATTTAACTGTAGGCTTTAGCCCAATTTGAGTCCGTGATGGAAAGGACGTAAATTGAAGTTCCTATTGAATAAGGATATTGGAATCCTTAAGGAACATTTGGTTTCCTAAAAGAAAATAACTGCTAGGTCCCTTTCCCACTCTAAAACCTTGGGTCTATATATATTGGTTATTCCATTAAGCCATTGTCCATAGCGAAGAGTAGGGAAAGAAGATCTAGTAGCCGTCTCCGTCCTCGTTCTTGTTCAAATTATCGATTCCGCCTAGTTCAACGAGATAACGAATTCGTACGCAATTTTATTTGCAGCATATGAGTTCAAATCTCTAGTAAGATAATATAGCTCCTTGGTAATTTTCCTTCTTGGTAGTCTTCGCGATCCATTGAAATAGATCGAACCAATTTCGTATAAGATCAATCTTATGTTTTTCGCCTTCGTTTGACTAATGAGGTTTATAGAGATTTACCATGACAATGAGTCTATCTGCATTAAACAATGTCAGCCTTGAACATTTTACCGCTCGTTTGTTTGCCCATTTTGACGTTTGAAATTGCTTGAATAAAGAAAAGTAATAATACATCTTGAATCCCGCTTGTTGCGGTATAGACCTTCTAAACCAAACAGATCGCAAGAATATAACACGCAAACCCAACAAGCAAGAACGATAAAAGAAGCAAAAACAGTAAAGAGACACAAAGAATTGTTTACCCAGTTCGTCAATATGTTTGACTACGTATGGGGGCACTACCAAGCCAGGATCTTGCACAATAATATGTAAATATGGAGTTACAATGAGCTATGGGGCGGAACCCTGCTTATATAGAAAACCTAGAATAAAAACTAAATCCTAGTCAAAGAAGGAAACCTAAAACCAATCAGTTTTGGCCAAAACTGTTCCCCTGCCATGGTGTGCGGCCGCACACATCAAACCTGTGCGGTCGCCTAGAAATCCACCAAAAGCCCTGGAACAATCTTGGTTGCTTGGGCGGCCGTTTGCCCTATTCTGGGCGGTCGCCCACACCGTCTGTTCGCCGACTTGATTTCTTTCACCGTCTTTGATCGCTAGTCCGGTTGGTCTTCTACTCCAACAATCTCCCACCTAGAGATCAACCGCGTATACAAGCCCCGTATCCGTCTTCAACTCATCCTTAGTGTCATAGTGCTCACCTCGATCATGGTAGTGCCGTCCTCCTCTCCTAGTCTTCAAGCCCCGTTGAAGCTATACACAGTAGGGATGGCCAAAACCGGTTCCGGGCCCGGTTTCGGTTCGGAACCGCCGGTTCCGGTTCGGCAAAAGGGTGACCCTTAACCGGCCCGCACTTACCCCGGTTCCGGTTTGGCACAATCCCGGTTCCGGTTCGGTCCGGTTCTGGTCCGGTTCTGGTCCCCCCTTTAAAATTATTGAAAAACAAGGGATTTTCGGTACGGTTCCGGTTCCGGTCCGGTTCCGCATATATGTGACCCTGAACCGGCCCGTATGCCTTGCGGTTCCGGTTCGTCCGGTTCCGGTTTCCTCCCCGGTTTGCTCCGGTTTCGGGCTTTTCCGGTCAGGTTCCGGTCCGGTTTTCTGGTTCCGGTTCGGTTTGGCCATCCCTAATACACAGCTTCAACTTCTCCTTGCTTGAGACACATAGAGCCTTTGCCGATCTACACTCTCTGTTAGATCTGCGCAGCGGAATATCCGGTCCTGGAGTATGTGGTTCATCTTCAGTGACCCCTTGACCTTGGTCATCATGAACCGTCTTGCTCCCACCCGAGTCTGGAATATCCATGCGAGTCTCATTCGCATCACTATATTCCTCAAACTCCCTTAGCTCATACTCCCCACCATTATCAATGAAAGTCATGTAATATGGCGCACCACCTAGAGAAGTTACTGGGGCCGGTCCCAATAAATCCGCGTGAACCAATCGTACCCCCTTCTCACCTATGTGACCCAATCGACAGTGCCACAAATCCGTATCACCTTTGGCTGACGCCACCGCGATACTATCCTTGTTGTTTGTCAAATACAATCTTCATTCCTTATTACCCCGAGCGATCTCAGAATCCTCCTTGGTAATAACCCAGTTCCTGCAGCTAAAAGTTACCGTGTAACCTTCTTCACCCAGCTGCCCAACTGATAACAGGTTCTTTTTCAAATCCGGAATGTGTCTGACCCCGTGTAGATGTAGGACCTTCCCGTCCGATGCTCCTATTCTGACATCCCCCTTCCTCTTGATTTCCAAAGGCTCGCCATCCGCCAGATAGACCTTTTCAAAATCACTGGAAGTATAATTTTTCATCTCATCTGCATGTCCGCATGAGTGGAATGATGCCCCCGAATCCAGCACCCATGATTCTAGAGCACTACTAACACTCAGAATCAGTACATCTTCACCCTCAGTTATCCATTCGCCGATTTATCCCCTCGCCGGGGACAATCCCTCTTGTAGTGTCTTAACTCCTTACAATGATAGCACTCAATCGATCCCTTGGCAACCCTTAGTGCATTCTTGTTCTCCCTAGGCCTGTACTCACCACCTCCTACGTTTTCATCTGATTCAGTTCTCCCCTTGTTGCTAGTACCCAGTTTTCCCCTGCTAGTTGTAGCTAAAACTGATCCCGAAGTAGATGGTGTCCCCAACTTTTTTATGCAATTTTCCTCTCCTAGAAGAAAGTCCTTGACATCATCATACTTAAATTTGTTCTTACCCGCTGAAGCATTTAACGCCGTCACCGTTCCGCTCCAACTTCCTGGTAAGGACGCTAGCAATTGACAAGCATGAACCTCATCCCCAAACGTAATATCCAGCGCCGCCAATGAGTCTATAACATCCATAAACTCATCGATGTGCTTAGCTAAAGATCCTCCCTCTTGCATCTTGAGATTACCCATCTTGCGTATCAAATTAACCTTATTTGCAGCAGATGGAGTTTCAAATCTCTCAGTAAGATAATCCAATAGCTCCTTGGTGATTTTCGCCTTCTTGGTAGTCTTCGCGATCCACTTTGACAAAGTAGATCGAACCACCCCTAGGGCTTTCCGATCCATAAGATCCCAATCTTCCTGTTTTTCGCCTTCTGGTTTGACTCCCAATAGAGGTTTATAGAGATCCTTACCATACAAGAGATCCTCTATCTGCATCCTCCAAAACCCGTAGTCAGAACCATTGAACATTTCTACCGCTCGTTTATCCTTGCCCATTCTTGACTGTTTGAAACCCTTGGCCTGTCTAACCAAAGCTCTGATACCAGTTGTTGTGGTATAGACCCTCCAAACCAAACAGATCGCAAGAATATAACACGCAAACCCAACAAGCAAGAACGATAAAAGAAGCAAAAACAGTAAAGAGACACAAAGAATTGTTTACCCAGTTCGTCAATATGTTTGACTACGTATGGGGGCACTACCAAGCCAGGATCTTGCACAATAATATGTAAATATGGAGTTACAATGAGCTATGGGGCGGAACCCTGCTTATATTGCAAACCTAGAATAAAGACCAAATCCTAGTCAAAGAAGGAAACCTAAAACCAATCAGTTTTGGCCAAAACTGTTCCCCCGCCATGGTGTGCGGCCGCACACATCAAACCTGTGCGGTCGCCTAGAAATCCACCAAAAGCCCTGGAACAATCCTGGTTGCTTGGGCGGCCGCTTGCCCTATTCTGGGCGGTCGCCCACACCGTCTGTTCGCCGACTTGATTTCTTCCATCGTCTTTGATCGCTAGTCCGGTTAGTCTTCTACTCCAACACTGCTTATATGCTTTTCTGTGCGCCGCCACTATTAGTTTCCGATGTTTGTTTTCGAGTATATTTTGGTTCGGGTTACATGTAGCGGACAATATCAATCATTAGTGGGATATTTGGGCATATTTTTACAAAACTGATTAATCATCTAACCGCTATAAGATCCAACTAAGATGAAGTTTGCATCCAACGTACGTATGAAAAGCTTTGAGGGATTCGAGCCACTGTTTGATATTAATTGGCATACTTTGAATCCCATAAATTCACTTTTCATTATTGTAAGATCCTTAAAATACATATCTCATGCAATTGATATTTTTCTTGTTTGCTACCACCATTTATGATTTATGATTTTGTGGATCGTTGTTGGCGATTTTCCTTCATTGGAGTCAGCGTCTATATTTGTTAGATTATAGCTAATTATCACAGAATTGTTTTTTCAATAATAGTCATATACTCCGTCAACAATTGAACTATTCATTTTAAAGGCGGATAATCCGTCTCTAATCACTGTTGTTGAGAATTTATAATTCATCTTTTGTTGATCTTAATTGAAATATTCATTATTAAAATTCTTTTGATTATCACAGATATTATAAATATGAAACTTTTTGCAATTTATCAACTATGTAGGAAATTATGCCAAAAACGAACACATATTTTATGAGGATTATTTTCATCCGTATAGTATTTACCACCGGATTTGTTATGGGGTTTCTGTTTTCCTATAAAATTGAATGGCCTTTATAATGGATGAAGTTATAGAATTTTGATTCTCACTATTGAACGAGAATGGGTTTAATTCTATCTATAAGTATGCATGTCCCTTTAATTTGATTGATTAGTTTAACTATTCATATCAATATGCATCTCATTATAATTTGATATATAGGTCGTAGATTTAAATTTTCCTATAAATATGCCTTATAGTTTGATGAATTTTATATAGACATTTTCTCCCAAATATAGTTCCTTTAAATTTTAGGTTTGTTTATAACATTTGTTTTCCTAAATAATGTTTTAAGGCACTTTATAAGGTCTGATTTTCGGGCTTTGGACTCTAGGCCCCCTGGGTGAGATCCAAATGCCATAAAAACCCAATGTCAGATCAAAATCCCATTTAAACCCACCACAGCCCACAACCCGCCCCAGCCCTGCCCATGTCCTGCCCAGCCCAGCCCACCCATACCCAGCCCGCCCATGCCCAGCCCAGCTCACTGTTTGGATGCAAAATTAAAATGTTGGGTATGGGAATTGAACCCATGACTTATTGTGAAAACTAACAACTTAACCACTACACCAGCCTACTGTTTGATACAAAATTTGCAATATATTCTATTACTATTGCGCCTAAATGAAACTAAGCGAAGAAAAAACAAGATTCTAAATCAATTTATAAAATTTTTGATTATTCCCAAAACATCAACTTTTTGTTAAAAAAATTAAAAAAAAAAAAAAAAAAAAAACGAAAAACAAGATTTAAAAAAAAATATATAAAGTATTTAAATATTTTATTAGAAAAAAAATATAAAAGACCCAAAGATAAATTAAATTATAATTTTGTGCAATATCGAATTTTAATTTTAATTTTTTTTTTACTAGCACCCTCCAGTAAACTATTTATATAAAATGACACTATTTAAGTCCTTATTACCAAATTGTCATTATTTGCACTTATAAGACCTTTTGAGAGACTCATGAGTCTGCTATGAGACCTTGTAAATAGATCTTCATAAGTCTTATATGAGACATTTTTACATGTCTCATAAGAATTTACAAAGACTTTGATACAAATTATAAGACCTAAAAAATACACTTATGAGACCTTTGAGAGACTCATGAGTCTGCTATGAAACCTTGTAAATAGACCCTCATAAGTCTTATATGAGACTTTTTTACATGTCTCATAAGAATTTACAAGACTTTGATAGAAATTATAAGACCTAAAAAATGCACTTATGAGACCTTTGAGAGACTCATGGGTCTGGTATGAGACCTTTGTAAATAGACTTATGAGTCTGGTATGAGACAATTTACATGTCTCATAAGAATTTACAAGACTTTGATACAAATTATAAGACTTAAAAAATCACTTATGAGACATTTAAGAGACTCATGAGTCGGATATGAGACCTTTGTAAATGGCTCTCATGAGTCTGATATGAGACAATTTACATGTTTAATAAGAATTTACAAGACTTTGATACAAATTATAAGACCTAATTAATCATGTTTTTTTAATGTAAAATGATATTTATTTTACAAATTTAATGTTTTTGTGAATAATCAAGAATTTCATTAATTGATTGGAAAGTTTTAATTGCTGACATTTATTTTGGCAAGAATGATACTTCTATTATTAAATGTTGTGAAACATTAATCAAGTTGTTCTAATATATTTTTAATATTAACTCTTATACCGAAAGTATAAGACTAGTTCTTCTCTTATACTTTAGATATGAGAGTAATTTTCTCACATTAAATCCCCATTTTTTAAAGAAATTATATACCTAAAATATAAGACTAGAATTACTCTTATATTTAAGGTATAAGATTTATTTAGTTTATTTTCTTATAATTCTCATATTTTCAGTATATAATAGACTTAGTTGGTGTCATTTATGTAAATAAATGCCTTAACAGAAGGGTGATAATTAAAAACTTATAAAATATTATGAAATAATGTATTTTCGCAAATATAATTTAATTTATATTTTAGGTCTTTCATATTTTTTTAATAAAAAGCTTTAGATATTTTATATTCTTAAATCATGTTTTTAATATTCTAACATATATTAAAAACATTGTGTTTTTGTGAATATTCAAGTTTTTCATTAATTAATTGTAAAATCTCAAGTTTTGTAATTTAGTTTCGTCCAGATTTCAGTTAGTAATAATAAATATTGCAAAATTAGAAACAAGCAATGCATTGGCTTAGTGGTAAAGACATGGTTATTATTGTAAAAGACCTAGGTTCGAAACCTGGGAACAACATTTTTGCTTTTAATTAAAAGGGGTGGCTGGCATTGAGTTCTGGATCCGGGGCGGGTGGGCGGGTCGGGACATCGGGCCTGGGCATTGGGCTTGGGGGCAGCCTGACCTGAGTAGTGTGTGATGGGTTTTTGGGCTTTTATGGAATTTTGATTTGGACAATGGGTGGAGGTGGACTTTTGGATCTCAGGTGGACTTTTATGGAATAATGATCTGGGAGAAGGGGCCTTGTGGAATTATGCCCTGATTTTCCTACAAGACTTTTCTCAAAAGATCTTTATATGGTTAGGTTCACCATAATTTTGGCTTTGTGAATATACTTCCTCTGTTGCATGTGAATTGAGACTAACAAAATGGGCACAATAATTAAGATAAAGTAGTGAATGTGTGGTGGAAAATGAAGAGAGAGAATTAGTGGGGTAAATAGTAGTGTTGGTTGGATAAAATAAGTGGTGGAAAATGAAGAGAGAGAATTAGTGGGGTTAAATGAGTGGGGTTGGGTGAATATATAATATTAAAAAGTTTCCCATTTTGGGCAGTCTCAATTGAGGTGAAACGGACGAAAAGGGAAATAAGTCTCAATTCACATGAAACGGAGGGAGTATTTTCTATCATAATTGGATCCTCTAATGTATAATGTATATGGGCTAAATATTTAGGTTTATAGGGTTTGTTTTTCCTATAATTTTATACTAATTTTTATTTCAATTTTGCATAAGAATTTCATTGATATATTATGTTACTTCAAATTTTTTAATACCATGTAAATCTTATACCAATATCAAGTCAATAATTTGTTACATTATGTTATTGCATTTGCTCATGAGGCTTTGACCAATAAGTCCCTCAGCTAAATAAAAACTACCAATAAGGACTGATATTTACAAAACCCCCCAATAAGTCCCTGGACCATCTCGACCTTCTAATTTGGCGCCTGATAAAAACAAAATTACTAAACTAACATTCTGACTTGTTGCCCGTAAAAAATGAAAGGTTCATTTTCAAATAGGTATACACGACCTTCTTATTCTCTCGACCGTTTCTCTCTCTTCTTTCGACGGTGCAGCTCGGAGACACAATCGAGTTCCGATCAAAATCAACCGTGAAAATCGAAGGTAATGTACTTCTATTCATCTATTTTCAAGTTTATTTCAATATTATGTTTTGATTTCGCGGTTTTTGAAGAAGATTCATGGATTTAACTGTTTTCGAACTAGGTTTTGTTGTTTATTTTGTGTTTTTGTTTGATTTTTGCTTCAAATAACTGATAAACTTTAAAATATGTGTTATACCTCAACGATTTTGAAATTTTTAATCATTTATGGCCGATTTCACTGTTTTCGAACTAGGTTTTGTTGTTTATTTTGTGTTTTCGTTTTATTTTTGCTTCAAATAACTGATAAACTTCAAAATATGTGTTATACCTCAACGATTTTGATTTTTTTTTTATCATTTATGACCGATTTCACTGTTTTCGAACTAGATTTTAAGATTTCTCAGTTGTTTGTGGGCTTATATGTTAATGTGTTATAGTTCCACACATACAAATGGTTTTATCAGTTATTATGCTTGTTGTTTTTTTATCAGTTATTGTGTTTTCATATAACTGTGTTGTATGTTTATCAGTTACTGATGGGTTTTTTTTTATTTATCAAAATGCATCTTATGTTTCTCAGTTGCTACTGTATTGTAGATTTATCAGTTAGATTTTAAGATTTCTCAGTTGTTAGTGGGCTTATGTGTTAATGTGTTATAGGTTTCTCAGTTGTTCAACCTTTCCACACATACAAATGGTTTTATCAGTTATTGTGCTTGTTGTTTTTTTATCAGTTATTGTGTTTGCATATAACTGTGTTGTATGTTTATCAGTTACTGATTGGGTTTTTTTTTTTTATCAAAATGCATCTTATGTTTCTCAGTTGCTACTGTATTGTAGATTTTATCAGTTAGATTTTAAGATTTCTCAGTTGTTAGTGGGCTTATGTGTTAATGTGTTATAGGTTTCTCAGTTGTTCAACCTTTCCACACATACAAATGGTTTTATCAGTTATTGTGCTTGTTGTTTTTTATCAGTTATTGTGTTTGCATATAACTGTGTTGTATGTTTATCAGTTACTGATGGGTTTTTTTTTTTATCAAAAAAATGCATCTTATGTTTCTCAGTTGCTACTGTATTATAGATTTATCAGTTAGATTTTAAGATTTCTCAGTTGTTCATCATTGTTTTTGTTTTTTTGTGGTTATAGATGACTAAGAAAAAATTGGCAAAGAATAAGGGTTCAACCGGGGGAAAGTCAAAAGGTAAAGAAGTAGTTAAAGAAACTAAGGCTAAATCAGCAATAGAGAGGAACAAAAACTCTTCGTTTCGTTCAAATATAGAAGCCACATTGAAACTGCTAAAAAAGCTGCAGTTAAAAGACCATCATATTGAGAAATTAAAGCTCTGTCTGTTTTTCAACTTTTTTAAGGCATTGAACAACCACCTGTATATCAAAATTAGGAAGTCAGATATGGCAAGTGTGGACATCATTAGGTGCTATGACCCTCAAACAAATAAATTCAAGCTTGGTAGTACTCATCTTGCTTTGACTGTTCATGATGTGTCTGTGATATTTGGGATCAAATCTGAGGATAAGAAAATGAATATTAAGATGAAAGGATGTGTAGCGGAGACATTTGAACTGGTTCAAAGGCGATTCATAGTTAATAATAAACCCACAACAATCACAGTAAACACAGTAAAAGATTTGTTGGAGGAACTGTGTACAAGTGATAAAGAAAAGTGGTCAGGTTGTTAACCATGTTTGCAATGGCGACATTGTTCTTTTCTAGAAATGGTACGTACATATCTGTTGCATTTATTTACTACCTGGAGAAGATAGAAAGTATGGAGGACTTCAACTGGGCTCAAAAATTCTTGAAAATCTGATGAAATCGATTAGGAAACACTACCAACAGCCACAGCGAGTGTCCGGTTGTGTTTCTTTGTTATCAGTAAGTCATATATGTTTTTTTCTTCTCTTACTATGCTTTTTATATATCCATAGAAAATTGCTACATACTAATTTTTAACTATTGATGCAGTATTGGTACAGTGAACACACCAACACAGTGGAACCAAAAAGTGAACTCATTCCAAGATTCATGAAGTGGGATTTGCCAAAGAGGATTGAAAATTTCAAAGAGATGTGGATTGACATATTGCAAAAGGGGAATGTGAGTTATACTATTCTTCTTTTGATTATTTAGAAGCCAATTTCTCGGTTTAACATCAGAATTATTAGTTGAGAATTCTACTTATCAGTTATTTGTGTGCTTAATATTTGCTTAGTCTTCGCTTAGTGTTATTGAACATAAACTGTGATGTGCATTCACCATTTTTTGTTAAATAACTGTCTAGTGACTTTGACATTTATAAAATCCTAATAACTGTGTATTGATTTTAAATAACTATGTAGTATGTTTAAAGTTGAGAAATACAATTTTCAGTTGTTAATGTTATTTCGCTGACAACCCAAACTAAATCATTTACTTTGAATTATTGACCTTTTCTGATAGATGAAATCCGATGCATTAGTTTTGACCATTGAAGAAGAAGAAATGCTAGGTGTAAGAAGAAACAATGATGATCTCCCTGATGATGTGAACTTTTTGGGAAATGGATATGAAGAAGGAACTGAAAATAATAATGAGGGAGAGGAGGAACTGAAACAGACAGGTTCTGTAGAGTGAAAGAACCTTATCTATCAATATGACTCAATATCAAGTAAGTCCAATTCAAATATCTGAGTCTCATACTCCAGTTCACAAATCTAAACCAACTCCAATTCAAATATCTGAGTCTCATACTCCAGTTCACAAATCTAAACCAAGTCCAATTTAAATATCTGAGTCTCATACTCTAGTTTACAAATCTAAACCAAGAACTCCGTTATTGCTGTCTATGGAAGAAGAGGTTGATGAAATGGTGACAACAACTTTGGATCATGTGAATAGAGTAATGGGACTTGAAGGATTGAATTTTGACTTTGACAAAGAAGAGATGCAAAAGGAGAATGAAAAACTGAAAAAGGAAAGAGAGACAATTGTAAAAGAGAATGATAGGTTGGAAAGTGAAAATGAGGAGGTTTTACAAGAAAAGCTTGCATTGGAAACTGAAAATGAGCATCTTATAAAAGCAAACAAGGAGCACATTAAAGTGATCGATGAGCTTAAAATGAAAAATGATAAGCTGATTACAAAGTTTGAGGAAATGTTAAAGTCAAAGTCAGATGGTCAACAAGAGGCATCCACCCTTTTGCATGAACAAGTTGAAGAATTAGAAAAACAACTCAGTGTTGCAACTGCAAGGATCAAACAACTGGAAGAAGAGAAGAACAACAGTGAGATTACTCACCACAAACAACTCAAGGAATTACATGCCAAGCATACAACCCATGTAGCAAAATTGGAATCAGAAGCCTCTACTTTAGCACTGGATAGTGAAGATCAAATGGAAAAAATGAATGAAAAGGATGAACTTATGAAAGAACTTTATGAATGAATTGGCATGTTGCAAGCTGAATTAAATGAAGCAGAATTTGAAAGGCATGATAAGGATTTACCTCAAAAGGGAAAAGCAATTGGTGTAACAGGATCAATGTATAGGAGGGTTAAGGAAAAATAGAGGAAGACAAAGGAGGATGATGATTTTATTCCTTTTGTACCAAATAGGAAGAAGAATGATGAAAACAATGAAGACAAAGACAAACACGAAAACATTGAGATTGCTGATGATTTGGCACCAAAGAAGAAAAAAGCCAAACGTGTTGAACAACTCAAATTCAAGAATCATTTCAGTTACACAACAAAAATGGTGGCGCAAACAGATATTGACAAGTATAACAATTTAATGAAAGTTCAAACAAAGCAGTAAGTACCAAACACAAATTATAATATTTTTGAATGTTCTTTTATAATGTGAATTAATTTATATTTATGTTTGTGCAGTGGTGATGCATGGGTACTTGGAAATATTCATATAAATATTGAAGAATTGTTCAAGATTGCCCATGACATGTCTGCTGATGCTTGGGTATGTTTACTCTTGCATTGCTTTATAAACTGATAAATAAGTTGTCTGGCTTTATTATTGAGAAATAAGTTTCACATTAGTTACTTATGGCATATAATTGATGGTTACCTTCATATAATGCAAAAGCAATACATGGACACTGCACCTTCAAACTCACAGAATAATACTGTTGCAGTCATCACTGCTAGTGCAATGGTAAATACACTTACATTTATATTTTCTTTATATAAATTGTTCTTGTTAATGTATTATAGATATTGAATAAATGTTTATATGCAGGAATTTATGGATATGAATTATACAAAATGCATTAAGGATCAGATTGATGATCCCATTTTCGAATTTATAAAAGCTGATAAAAGGTTCATCATCTTCCCAATTCACATACCATCAAAACCAAGGCTAGCTGAACACTGGACTCTTCTGGTCCTTGATCTTGAAAACGGAGAGTTCTTGTTTCATAACTCAATGCGTTCAAGGACAAAAAAGACAAAAGACGCGTATGCCGTGTATGCTCGATTGATGGTAACAACATATACATATTTCTATTTTTTTAAAATTATATTTTTCTCTCAATTTATGACATTACAATTTTATTTTGATTTTTTCAGTTTGATTACATCAGACACTTGCCCTCTGTTTTGGAAGGCATGAGTCAAGAAAATACCCCTTCTGAGAAGTTAATCGAAGTTATGCATACACCACAACAAAGAATGGCAAGTCTTGATTGTGGATTTCACGTTCTTATGAATTACAAAGACTACTTTGATTTGGGAGCTATGAGGAAGAGCTATGGAAAACATGAAGTTCATGCATTTAGGGCAAAAGTATTTAGCGAATTTCTGAATGATGAGAATAGAGTGATTGTGGGTTGATAGTGACTAGTACATGTAGTTTTTGTGAATGTCCTCTTTTGTCTGTTGAGATCAACTGATAAATCAAATTGCATGTTATTTTGAGAACATATGTACTTGCACAATTTCAGATTTCAATGGATGATCTATGAGACCTCTGTTTGTGTTTGTTGTTTTTTTATCAGTTATTTTGCTTGGCATTTGATTTTATTGTTACACAGTTATTAGTATAAAAAGTGTGCAGTGTTATTCATGGTTTTTATCTGTGTACATACAAATGTATTGTGTGTTTCTCAATTATTTTATGGATTTAATATTTCACAGTTATATATCATGACTAAATGAGTAGTATAACATGTTGGTTTTGGTGCCCTAGGCACGTTTGTTAAACGTTGTATAAGTTATCATTTTATTCATAATAATAAAGAGATAATAAGATTATTATTATGGCTCGTGTTTTCCTATAATAATCTCCGTCCCTAGAGCTTGTTAAGCACTAGTATAAAGGCTAAATGATCATGGGATGATCATGTTAGATTTATGGGTACTTGTTTGGAACAAGGTACTGGACATGATCCGCGGTATGAGATTTATGTCATGGTCGATGTCATATATAAATCTCATATTAGTTATGTCATTTGAATCCTTAGACATGAAGTTATTATAGTCTTCCACTTGATGAACATTATGTTTGACATATTCAAACGCTGCCTTAACACGGTAGTTATAAAGGGTATGATTGGCATGATTGGATTCACGTAGGGAAGAATAATAAGCCAAATGGATTTGTCCCTCTTCGGAGAGATGTCAAGCTTGGGCCCCTCGAAGGAATGATGTTGGTGAAATGTTTGGCCAAACTCAAATGGATTGATTGTATCAATGTCATTTGGATTATCAACATATTCGGGATCGAGAAAAGTATTGAACAATACAAGTTGACTTGTTGACCATGACTTGTGTTCAATGACATCGTGGACAAAGGGATTATGACATGTTCTAAAAGGAATACGAACTTGTATCTAGTTATACTATTTGGGTAGGTATGACGGTTTGCTAGAACCTAATCATATCTTATGGTTTCATGTTTGAACCCATTGCCAACTTAGTGTAATCCTAGAGGGTCACACACAAATAGAACGAATCGTAAAGGACTAAATGGGAATTATGGAAAAATATCAGTGTTTGGCTCTGGCACGGTCGTGCGCCTTAAAATGGCACGGTCGTGCCATAAATCCAAACCAAGGCAAACCTGTCGACATGATTGGCATGACCGTGCCAAATTACCAAGCACGACCGTGCCGAAAATGGGCGGCTGGGGAATTCGCGCGGACTAAATGGCACGACCGTGCCAGACAAGTCGGGCAGAATTCCTTGTTGCCTAATTTGGTGACGGGATTTAGGTTTCCTAAGTCCTTAAGGGTTAAGGATTAGGACCTATTTAATGATCCTTTCAGCAGTCATTAAGCACATGATTATGAGGGCCTCCAAAGGGTTTTTGGGAGGTTATTTTCTTGTTCTAAGATCCCAAAAGTGAAGAACAAGAATATTCATAATTCCATATAGTTCTTACAATTGTGAAAGCGTGTTTCATAATTTGGTCTAGCAACCAAGATCAAGTGTTCTTGATATTCGTTCGTGGTGTGGATACCGCTAGAGGGTGAAACTTATCATCTTCATAAGTTCGTGATTCTTGCTTTGTTCGTGATCAAGATTTCAAGCCTCCATCGAATTCAAGGTTGCAAAATCAAAGGCATCAAGGGTTAGTATTCTAGTATTCATTATGTTGTATTTGACTTAATCATATGAATGGATCTATGGGCTTTGGTTTCATAAATTTTAAATGCTTAATTCCGCTGCGCATGTTACTACGAAACCCAACAGTGGTATCAGAGCCCCGTTCATGTTGATTATTTCAATACATAATCATGTTGTGTGTATATAAATTGTTTATGTGCCTAGCATGATTTGAATATTGGGATTATGATGTTTATGTGGTCTATGCGTTTTATGTGGTTTATTGTTTTATAAACTTTAATCGCACTGTTCAATCGCAATTAAAATTATGGTGGATTTAAAATTGTTTGGATTATCAATTTTTGATTGAATCAAAGCTTTGATATTCTATGGATTCAAGAATAAATCGTTTATTCAAGGTTTTGATGATCATGGTGATTGGATCACCAAGAACACCAAATCCTAATTGAATCGGGAAAAACAATTTTGAGATAAATTTTGGAACTTTAAAAATTTGGATTTTTCGAAAGGGGTCCGACCGGACCCAAGCCTTGACCCGACCGGACCTAGGGTTTGGCGCGGGGGTAGGGTTTGGGTTTGGGTTTTGGGTGTGGATCTTGGGTTTGAATCTCCTATTTGTTTTAGTCTTGTGATTCTAAGATTAGTTCAAGGTTTGGATGGCTAATCTACGTTCATCGAGATTGTGTTTCCCAAACTTGATCGCAATCAAGGTTTCAAAGATAAAACGAAATTAGAATTATGAAGAGTTCATAATTGCTAAAATTGAGAAACAAAGTTCTTGATTCAATGATTGGAGATCCATGTGGAATTGTGAATGCAATTGGCCTACGTTCATCGAGACCATCTATTGCTTAGTTTCGGCCACATGGACTACTTTCTTGGTTTCTTGAATTAGTGCGGAATTGTGGTTGCAAATGGCTTAGTTCGGCCGCACTTCTTGTTGTCTTGATTTGGAGATGATGACCAAAGTTCAAATAATCTCATCCTCATAATTATAGAGAAACTAATGACACATAAATGTTGTGCTTAAATTAATGGAGATTAATTTAGTGGCTAAACTTGATGCGTAACATGTTTATCTTGTGTGCTCATAAATATGTTGTATTCTATATGTGATGAACCTTCAAAGAAAGTTTTAAGTCCTCTTGCCATGCCATGATTAAGACACTTGTTAGTGCATGGGTAATTTTAATGTGGGTTCGCCCTAGCGAGGTACATTGACTTTATCTATGTATGAGCAAGATGGATGATGTGGGCACGCCCTAGCGAGGCACATCAACCATGCGTTTAAAATGGTTGGACTTAATAAGGCGTCAAAACAGTTTTGGGCCTAGGCAAAAGATGAGATTAAACATGCTTTTGAAATTGGATCACTAAGAATCATATTGGATATGATGGACAAGAAATTGTCTACCTAATTAATTTGATTTTGAGCGGTCCGCCTCCGTGGACTCAAGATTAAATTAAAGTTGGATCTTAGCCCAATTTAAAAGAGTCTCATGAAAGGATCTAAGAGTCATATGGGATATGATTGACAGGGTTGTCTACCTAATTAATTTGATTTTGTGTAATCCGCCATAGCGGACTTAGAATTAAATTAAAGTTGGATCTTAGCCCATTTAAATTATATTATACATTGGATGTATATGAAGGTTATATAATTTAGTGGGAGTATTTTTGGAAAATACATTATTTACCTCTTTAATGAGATTGGTACTTGTAAAATTTTGGAAATTTTGCATAAGTTGTAGATGACAACTAAAATCGTTGCGATTAATCCTTGTTAAGGATAAAGCTTCAAAAGAATGGTACAAACTTCATGGATTGGATCCTGAGCCTAAGTATGGTTCTAAGGCAAGAAGATGGGTTGTACATTCTTGATGGGCCTATTCCTAAAAGAACCAATGCCGGAGTAGACAATCACAAGAATCATGAGTATGATTCTAGGAATGTGAGTTGTCTTATGCTCACGATTATGTGCTCTTAAACTCCAACAAAGTTTGGAACTTGTAGAAGCCTATTAGATAGGTGTGGAGTTGAGTTACATGTATCAAAGAGCAATCTAAGCAAGAGAGGTATAAAACCATTGTTGCATTCACTCATTGCAAAATGAGTGAAGGGCAATAAATGAAACTTCACATGCTTAAGATAAAGGCTACGTAGAGCATCTTGAGAAACTTGGTTGTCCAATTGGATTGGAGCAAGCCATGGATCTCATTCTTGATTCATTGTTTAAATGTTATGATCACTTAGTGATGGAATATAACATGCTTAAAATGAATAAGAATTTCTTCGAATTGCATTAACATGCTGAAAAACTGCAAAGATGGAGATATTGGAGAATGGTTCTCCAATGCTCATAGTTCATGATGGAAAGAGGCCAAATGCCAAAAGAAAAGTAAGACAAGAGTTGTCAAACCTAAAGGAAATAATTTGGTTATAATAATAACTCTAATAGATGCAATTTGGTAAAATGGCAATTGGATTGACCATTTAGAATTGTAGTCAAAATTCTGGGTGATCAATAAAAGGAATGGTAGTGGGACTACCACTCGGAATATTTATGTTATTGTAGACACCCCGCCTTGGACCGCTCACCCCGATTGCACATTTGATTTTGTGTTTCTCCCCATTCTAAGTGTTTCTCGTTAGTTTCTGTCACTTCCGTTAAGTTCCTGACTGACTTCGTTAAGTCCAGGGACTAAACTGAATGACAGGGCTGACTTTCTAGTCCATTCTGTCAAAATTGCCTTCTCTGAGTCGCGCGCCTCCCGCCCCCAAAGCAGGAAGCGCGCGCCTCTGGGCGTCAGTTACAGATTTCTGGCCAGGATTCCCTCCCTTGCTCAATTTACAGGATTTTGCCCGGGAAGGATTTCTTGGTGACTGAGTTTTGGCACCAAAAACACCCCTCTTTCACCTATAAAAACCTCTCTTTACCTCCATTTTCAGGGACCGAAAATTGAACTTACAAAAACTATACCAAAATCACTTTCTAAAGGTTCTCCAAGGATTTCATCAAGAAATATTTGAAGGTCTTCAAATTGTAGGTAAAAGTCCATCTTTTCCTTCCTTTTCTACTTCATCTCCTCTCTCTTTTTACTTTGATCAAATGTGCAATCACCCAAATCATTTTGGGACATGACTCTAATGATCACCTCATCTCATTGAGGTTGGTTAAGGAGTTATCTCCTACATTCCAAATCCTATTTTTAAATCCCCCCTTTTCATGACTTAAAGAAGAAGAAGAAGAACATTTTCATTCATGTAGATTTTGATCAAGCAAGACCAACTTTAGTTGGGCAAGATGGGTGTTTCGGTACTTCCCATCTCGTAATCTAACCCCCGAACCTCAAAACAAATAATCTCTGTTTTCGTAATCAAACTTAGGCTACAATCAATAGGTTTTTCTTATGTTCCTCAAAACATAGGTGGCGACTCTAAAAACAAGTTAGACATCCTAGGATAGAAACCAACGCGCGCTCGAGCCTAAGGCCGTGGTTTCCCCCGGGGTATCTACAGTGGCGACTCTGCTGGGGAGATAATTGAGGGTTAAACTTGCATTCTGATCAAAATCTACATCTTTTCTGGGCATTCTGTTTCCTGATGGGGGAGGCGCGCACGTCTGGCATTTTAAGCCTAAGGCGCGCGCATCCCGCATCAAGAAACAGAATCGCCCACTTCTTCATATTCTTCATCTTCTTCTTCTGTTATTCTGCACTAATCACTTCGCAGGGGTTACAATATGAACATGGGACCAGGGCAATCCCCTGAGTCCAAAGTCTGACATTCTGACAGGTGTGACCCAGAAGCGCGCGCCTCCCATACGCATTGCGCCATGCGCGCGCGTCCCACATCAGAACTCAGAGGCGCACGCTTCTGGGTTGGTTTCCAGAACAGAAACAGGTTTCAGTGACTGAGCAGAACAGTGGGGTGTGGGCACAGTTGCCTGCATCAGAACAGAATTGAACCCTCGGACTGTTTTAATTTTATGTTTTATTTACCGGTCACACGGGTGATTCGGGAGTTGTAATTTTATGTGCTTATGTGTTTTGTGTGTTTTTCTTTCTTTTCAAAAAAAAAAAAAAAATAAAAAAAAAAATAAAAGAAATTTTTTTTGTCACTTGTTAGACCTCACACTACATGCACATATTCCTATGAACTGCTCACTATCGAGTCGCACAAGTCCAACCCCAAACCCGTCGAGACCCGTCCTAGAAAGTTTCAAGCTCCACCAGACCTTGGCTCTTTCGAAGCGGTAAACCTCAGCCCGTGGCGTAGTTCAAGACTACATGCCGGGGGTGACCTTTGAGCCTCATATTCAAGCCGAGCACAAACCACACAATTCTAGTTAGGGTCTAACACTCCGTGACTCAAGTCGGTTTCCATGTACCGAGATTTCCCTAAACTAATGTCTTCAAATCATACATGCCAACTTGTTGAAAGGGACACAATAAAAATCCGTCCCCAAAAGTGGTTATTTTGGACGAAAATAAAAATCCATCCCCGCATGTATGCTTTACTACATTAATTTAGTCTAATCCCGATACATGTAGGATTCACAAACATGGTGGAATCCGATGAGTATATGGGACCGCGAGATGGTCTATATACTAGTGTGACGATTCCATTATTTTCTTAGAAACCCCAAAAGGGATTCATTCCCTCCGACTTATAAAAAAAAAAAAGAGTCTTTTCTTATGTGGTTCGAGTCGTGTGCCCAACTGTGTGTTCTAAGCCTCTTCATGGACCGCAAGTGTTACTCAAGACTGACAAGGGCCTCTTCTGCAATATAGGTTCAATTGGTACTTACAAAGTCTACCGGGATTCAGCAAATCGGTTAGTCCGTGAAGAAATCACTCCAACAGCTCCAACATCAACCATGACCGGCAGCAGCAACACCATGTCTCTCGAACAGCTCTCAACCATGGTCCAACTCCTCCAAGAGCAAGTCTCCACCCTTAACAAGGAGGCACAAAGCAAAGATGACATTTGGCAATCCCACCTCGACAGCCAAAGGGAGGCCCACGAGGCCGAAATGGAGCTAATGAAAGAAAAGCTCACCAACCTTGCCAAGGGAAAGAACAAGAACAATGATGATGAATCCGAATGGACCGAGGGTTTGTTCAAGAGTCCTTATGTCAACACCCGCACCAAGAAGATGGGGGAACCAAGTTCCGAGAACAATGAGCCCAAAATGGTGGATTCTATCATGGCCTACATCGACCAAAAATTCATGGGCTCAACATGGGGAAAGGCTCCGACACAAGCCTTTATCAATCATCCATCCTCATGAGTACTATGGCCGCCCTTCCCGATAAGTTCAAGATGCCCGACATAAGCAAATTCAAGGGCAACTCTTGCCCTATGGCTCACATTGAGACTTATATTTGGGCAATGGTTCCAAAGAAGGTCTCCACCAAGGTGATGGCTCAATGCTTTCCTCTCACTCTCGAGGGGGCGGCAAAAGATTGGTATGCTACTCTCCCGCTCACTGTCCGTCTTGATTGGGACTCCGCCATGCTTGCCTTCAAGAACCAATATCAAGGCAACACCACTCACCGGCCCACGAGGAAAGAGCTAGAGAACACTACTCAACGAGATAATGAGTCCTTCATCGACTTCACAAGGAGATGGAATGACAAACTCTCCGAAATTGTTGAGAGGCCGAACACAAAAGAGCAAATGGACATCTTTCTCAAGTGTCTCAAGATTGATCTCCGCACTCACCTAAGTGGGGCTTGCTACTCCGACTTCTCCCAAATGTATGAGGCGGGTGTACGCATGGATGACTTGCTCAAGGAGATTAAGAAGACCACTCCTACTTACCGCTACAAGGCCGCTTCCAACTCCACAAAAGAGGCCTCGGTCAACGCCGTCACTATTGACAAGGGGAATTACAAAAAGGTTCCTCCACCTCAAGGGAAAAGGCCCCGAAGTGACCGTGTCTACACGCCTCTCCAAGGCATGACTCAAACCGAAGTGTTCGAGGTCCTCAGGCAAGGGTCAAGTCACACCCGTGTACCAACCCAAGACGATCCACGACAATCATGCTCACCACAAATATTGTGGCTACCACCAATATAGTGGCCACACCACCGAGGAATGCTTCGTTCTCCGCAATGTCATTCAAGATCTCATAGATAAGAAAGAATTTGTAGTGACTAATGACGAGCATGTCAATGTAATAGAGATAGGAGAACTTGAGGGGACCACCCATTCAATCCCAATTGTGAATGGGGGCCCCAATGTTATGAATAAAATTGACAATTCTTGTTATGTAGTGACTTATGATGAGGTAATGAGGGAAGTACTAGAGAATAGGAAAAAGAAGCAAGATGGGAACGTCAATATGCTAACTCGATCCGGTCGAGTCATAGCAAGCAACCCTTCCACTTCCGCACCGAGCTCCTCTTCTCAAAGGCCGCAAGCTCACAACACTCCCGAAGATCCTCTACTTGTCCAACTCAAGAAAACTCAAGCCAACATCTCTATTTGGGACCTCATTGCATCCTCGAAAAAACACCGAGATCTCGTCATCCGCAATCTCGATGATACATCAGTTTCTCCCGATACTACTCCCGAGGACCTCACGGCAATGATTGGTCACATTCATTTTAGCAATGTCACCACCTTTGCCGATATGGACCTTCCACCGTTTAGTTCCGACCACAACGAAGCTATTTACCTCAAGGTACGAGCAAGGGGGAGGCCCGTCTCAAGAGTCTTAGTGGATGGGGGTTCCGCACTCAATCTCATGCCTGGTAGGATCATGGGCATACTGGGACTTAAGATTCTGATTTGAGGCTTCTACTCAAGTAATCCGAGGTTATGACAGCACCGCCCGTACAGTCATGGGTATGATCGAAATTGACATTGAGTTTGGGAGCATGGTCATGTCCGTTCCATTCCAAGTGCTTGATATCCCGGCCTCGTTCAACTTACTGTTGGGTCGACCATGGATTCATAGTGCTAATGCCGTACCGTCAACTCTCCACCAATGTGTCAAGATCGAAACGGTGATGAAATAGTGACCGTAATGGCTGAAAACATTACTATCCACAGAAAAGGTGAGCCCGTCCACCAAGTTCAGCACGGTCTACCAGACTCCACTCTCTCCGGCGTCTCAATCAACGCCATTGACAAAGAAGGGGGAAATGGATCATGGACCCCCAGCAATCACAAAGTACTCCGCATGATGAGGGATATGGACTACTTCCCTGGTTTAGGCTTAGGGAAATATCAGCAAGGAATCCTACATCCCGTGCAAGTCCCATTTGTCAAGAACACATTCGGTTTGGGGTACGAGCCTTCCGAAGAAGACTTGAAGCAAGAACAAGCAATCAAAAGCGAAAAGGCCCGAGCTCGTAAAGAAGGCCGTCGTTATGAGGTCCCTAATCTAAGGCCTTACCGCAAGACGTTGAATGGTTATTTTGTCCGCCAAGGGGAAGACGTTCCATACATGATCTTTCCCGAACCATGGGTTAACAACAAGGGTGTCAAAAAGCCCGGCCTCGAAATCTTCTCCGATTGTGAGATCCAGAAATCCGAAAGGGAACCAACTCCCATGTTGCCCCGTGAATGGTGGGGAAGGAGGTGACTATAGAGTCCGAGACAGAAATCACCGTGGGGGAAGAACTGACAGATTTAGCCTCCATGTTCGAAGAGCTTGCCGTAATGAATGAATGCCAAGTCAACGCCATCCATGACACCGTCATCATGAACGAGACTATCAGTGAGATCCCGCCAAGCTCCGAGCCGATCAACAATTGGTATTCAACAAAAGGGCCCGTGGTATCCGAGGAATTCTTAGTCCAAGAAATGGGTTGCATACCCCGCACAGCAACAAAGGAAGAGCAGCTTACACTTACTTTCGAGTCCGAGAGTGTCTCTAATACCTCACCCAAGAGGATTTGGAGGCCATAGCCGAGCGTGTGTTTCCTTTCTTTGCTAATGAAAAATTTGATATTTCTGAGTACCCTGAGATTGCAAACATCATAAATGATGAATTAACTAATAATGAACTTAACGAACAAGTTAATAACGATTCAAATTATGATGAAATAGACCACGAAAATACAACATACTTAAATAAACTTGCTCAACAAGTCCGTAGTCGTGGCGAGAATGGTCCAAAGGCTGACGAAGAATTGCAGGTTGTTAAGCTGGGTACCGAAGAAGAGCCAAAAGAAACCAAGATTGGAAGCTTCTTCAAGGGAGACGACAGAGACAGATTGACTGCATTACTACGGGAGTTCGTTGATGTGTTCGCATGGTCATACAAAGACATGCCGGGTTTTAGACAGAAAGGTAGCGGAGCACAGGATTCCGATCAGAGAAGATGCCAGGCCAATAAAGCAGAAGCTCAGGAAGATCAAGCCAGAATGGTCTCTGCAGGTCAAAGAAGAGATTGAGAAGCTCCTCAGCGTGGGTTTTTCATCAAGGTTATCGAGTATCCGACATGGTTAGCCAATATTGTGACAGTCAGGAAGGCGAACGGCAAGGTCCGAGTTTGTGTAGACTTCCGGGATTTAAACAAAGCTTCCCCAAAGGATGATTTTCCACTCCCTAATATCGACATGCTAGTCGACTCCACTGCTGCCTACGAGGTTCGCTCATTTGTGGATGGGTTCGCTGGGTACAATCAGATTCTCATGGCCGAGGAAGATCAACATAAGACAGCCTTCACAACACCTAGGGTACCTTCTGCTACACAGTCATGCCGTTTGGGTTAAGAAACGCTGAGGCTTCCTACCAAAGAGCCGTGACAGACTTGTTCCACGATATGATTCACAAAGAAATCGAGGTCTATGTGGACGACATGATCATTCACTCCAAAGGGACCGATGGTCAACATTTGATCAATCTCCGCAAGTTCTTCGAAAGGCTTCGTCAACACAAGATGAGGCTCAACCCTGCAAAGTGCACATTCGGGGTTATCCGAGGCAAAGTTCTTGGTTATATGGTCACTGAAAGGGAATCGAAGTAGACCCCTCCAAAATCAAGGGAATCATTGACATGCCTCCTCCAAAGACACAGAAAGAGATTAAAGGTTTCATGGGCAGACTACAGTACATCAGTCGGTTTGTGCACCAACTCACTTCCATGTGCGAGCCAATCTTCAAGTTACTCAAGAAGAATGTGGCTCTAGAATGGACCGAGCGTGCCAAGAAGCCTTCGAGCAAGTGAAGCATTACTTAACGTGCCCTCCTGTTCTAGTTCCGCCGCACAAGAGAAACCTTTGTTGCTTTATCTCACTGTCAATGATGAAGCCCTAGGGGCTATGTTAGCACAAGAGCAACGAGAGTCCACAAAGGAGAACGCCATTTATTTTGTCAGTCGCCGATTCCAAGGAGGCGAAAAGAACTACTCTGTCTTAGAGAAGTCATGTGCAGCATTGGTTTGGGTCACTCAAAAGCACAAACACTATATGGAAGCTTTTCCAATCAAGCTAGTAGCAAAGGTGGACCCGCTCCGCTACATCTTCGAGAAGCCTTTCATGTCAACAAGAATAGCCAAATGGTACTTCATGCTCGCCGGCTACGATATCACTTACGTCACACTAAAATCCGTCAGGGGAAAGTGTTCAGTGACCAGCTTGCCGAATTCCCGTGTGACGAAGTGAAGGGGAAGATGTACAGTTCCCCGATGAGCATTTAATTTGTACCACAACCGAGGAAGACAAGTGGCAACTTTTTTTCGATGGCGCCGCCAATAACACGGTTTTGGTATAGGGGTATTGCTTGTCGATCCAAAAGACATCTACACTCCCATTGCCATACGCCTGGAATTCGAAGCTACCAACAACATTGCCAAGTACGAAGCATGTATAGCGGGGCTAGAAGCAGCTCTCGACAGAAATGTCACGGAACTAGAGGTGTTCGGCGACTCTTTGCTCCTTATCAATCAGCAATCGGGTAAATGGCGAACCCAAGACCCGACTCTCCAACAGTATGGTCAGCACCTTGAAGAACTGGTTGAACAATTCCAAGAGATCACTTTCAACTACCTGCCAAGGGATAAGAATCGCTTCGCCGATGCACTGGCCACTATAGCTTCATTAGTTGAAATGCCCAAAGGGAAAATGGTGAAGCCTTTCAAAATTACTCGAAGGAACAGTCCGGCATATGCATGAGTATCGAGACCAACGAGGTTCAAACAAACTCTCCGTGGTATTCGGATATCATAGACTTCCTCAAAGAGGGCACTTATCCAGAACATCAATAAGAAGTCTCAAGCAGCTCTGCAAAGGTTAGCTCTCGGTACGTACTGATTGGGGACCGAGTCTATAAAGGCACCACGACGGGATCAATCTCTTATGCGCCAATGAGACCGAAGCTCAAGAGATAATGTGTGAAGTGCATGAAGGAGAATGTGGACCCCACATGAATGGGTTTATGCTAGTCAAGAAGATACTTCGCATTGGTTACTATTGGAGCACTATGGAACGAGACTGTATCGAGAAAGTCAAAGGTGTGCCAAGTGCCAATTCCACGCTAATCTGCAACATGCTCCACCCTCACAACTTACAACATGGTCACACCTTGGCCTTTCTCTTGTTGGGGGATAGACATCATCGGTAAAGTTCATCTGCCGGGAGCAATGGGCAAGTCATTCGTCCTAGTAGCAGTCGACTACTTCACAAAGTGGGTCGAAGTACAAGCCTATCGAACCCTCAACGCCAAGAAAGTGGCCGAATTTGTAAAATTTAATATCATGTGCCGATACGGCGTGCCTCATGAAATCATTTCTGACAACGGCTCTCACTTTGAGAAGGAAATGGATGCACTTTTTGTAGAATACAAGATCACCAAGCACAAGTCATCTCTTACCGGCCGCAAGCAAATGGCGCAGTCGAAGCAGCAAATAAGACCATCGAGACCATCGTCAAGAAGATGGCCTCAACAGGAAGGGATTGGCCCGAAAAGCTACCATTAGCATTGTGGGGCTACCGCACATCGATACGATCCGCAACAGAGAAACTCCTTATGCATTGGTCTATGGTTCTGAAGCTGTACTCCCTATCGAACTTGAAGTCCCATCTCTACGGTCCTCCTCGAGAATCAAGTCAACGAGGTCAACTGGATGCAAGTCGATACGAACATCTAACCTTACTCGACGAAAAGGTAAGAGCACTCGAACGCACGAGGGCATATCAGCAAAGGATGGCAGAGCTTTCAACAAAAAGTGAAGCCTCGAAACATCAATGTGGGAGATTTGGTCTTAATACAACATCCTCCTAATGCCATGAATCCCCTGGGGAATGGGGACCCCGATGGATCGGTCCGTACGTGGTCAAAAAGATACTAAGCGGTGGTGCAGTCCGGCTCGTGGATTTAGATGTGTGACCAGCTGCCAAAGGAGGTCAACTCGACAAGCTCAAG
>JAOWBW010001784.1:50098-195566 GCA_026119855.1 Campanula takesimana
CCCCTCCTACTTCGAGTCTTTGTCCCCTCCCGCCGACCTCACCCTCTCCTCATTTACATTCTACAGTAAATTGTTTTCACCCAATTTTCTGTAATCCAATTTTTGATTAAGAAATCAATCTTCAATTGTTATAATCCAATTCATAACCGAATCAAGAAATGATGTTGTTGGTGTTTGTTTGTGAAATGGAATGAAGATTCTGAATTCATAACCAAATTAAGAAAATCAATTTCAATTGTATTTTACATTTCATTTGTTCTTCCAGTGGCTGGCTTCTTGTGGTTTGGCTCACTTATATTTTTTCTGTTTGGGCTAAAGCCCTAATTGTGTGCCAGCACCCCCCTCCCCCTCCCCAAAAAAAAAAAAAAAAACTGCGCAGACGGATCGGGTTCGGCCAGTTGCGGGTTTGCCATTATCGGGTCGGGCCGGGTTCGGTACTAGCTTCGTATATCTCGGGTCGGGTTCGTGTTTGGTCAAACCCGGCCCGTACTCGACCCGTTGCCATCCCTAAATGGAACTCTAAGCATTGCTCTATTAATAGAGCAACTCTATCACTTGCTTCAAATTTGGTGCAAGAAATAGTGCTGCGCTTTCTTGTTTTCTTCTTCTTTTTCTTTTTAAATATCCGTTTTTTTTGTTTTTTCTTTTTTATATATATGAAAATATTTTACAATATAAAATTATATAACCTACTATTATTTATATATGTGAAAAAATAATGAATATTGTTATTATATTCGTATTTAGTAAAATATTTGAAGCAAACTGTTGGAAATATTTGGTGTAAAAATTGCACTATTATAAAGAATAGTGCAATTTTTGCACTTAACTGTTGGAGATGGTCTAAGCACTTGTTGCTGAATTCTATGCTTATTGATTTGAAGCAAGTTATTTGATGCTGAATTATTAAGGTTATTCGGTAACTGACTGTCAATGAATCTTGATAAATGCTTTTTACTATTAAAACCCTTCGCACATTTTTGGTACCTAATATCATAGTATGTTCTATTTAACTCTATAATTATTCTTCTACGCCACCAAACTTCATACCCTATTTTTAGTAAGACGATATTTATTTTGGGACAAACGAAAATAGAAGTGGGACATTTAATCAGGGACAGAATGAGTGTATTACTAATTAACAACCAACAAATAAAATAAAAAAGTTATAAATCATACAACCACCATCCACATAAAATGTCATTTAAAGTACAAATTCAGTGCAAGGTAAAACACATTATACCATACTTGTTAGACCATGTACAGTGGTTCAACATCATTTTCCCATTCAACACCCACTTTATCACTCCACCTCATCTTCTCTCTCTTCCAACTAATCCATTCAACACTCATTCAACTTTCCACCTCATCTTCTCTCTCTTCCAACTAATCCATTCAGCACTCATTCAACTTTTAACCCTATAATGGTTCTTTTAATCCCTTATTCAACACTTTTCTCACTCATCATCCTATACCCCACTACTTTAAATTTAATTTATATTCTTTATTTTTATGATTAGTGAAAATAATAATAATAATTTAAAAAAACGAAAACTTAATAATTTTTTTTCAATAAAATAAAATATAATAATAACTAAAAATGAAATTTTAATTATTTTTTTTATAATTGCAATCAAATAAATTCTACGAAATGGGAATAATTATTATTAAAACAAAAAAAATTGGGATAAAAAGTTAAAAAAAAATTTGGCCAACCAATAAGGTTCTAACACATGGCAAAACAACAAAAACCAAAAAAAAAAGCTGGCATCTTTTGGACTTAAACGCCAAGCCAGGCGCGTGACTCCAACCGTGATGTCGGCCCAGTAGCAGTGCGACACGTGGCAGTCCTTCTCCGACAACCACAGCATTCACGGGTGTTGAATGTGTTCAACCAAATTGCAAATCACTCCCCATTCAACACCACCATTGCAGCCATTAATCCCTATTTTTTGTGTGAATACTCATTCAACACCCAAAACATTTCCCATTGTAAATGGTCTTACACATGAGTTTAAATCGCAAGTAAATTTAATTTTGCATCAACTGATTTGCTATCCCATCTCGTACATTTGCCATGTACTTCATACCTTAACTAGTAGTTGGATACAAATCTCAATAAAACATTTCTCACCTCTGTTCCCATTCCTAAACATTATAAATACACAATCTGTAAAATAATACGCACATGAAGGTATATCAAAGCCATGAATGTATGTAAAACAATTGTGTGCAATGAGTCAAAAATGAAAAGGTGAAGTTGTATTGTTTACATTCACAAGGGTCAGATAGGTATAAAATATCATTAAAAACGAGAAAACGTTGAAATAAATTAGAGATCGTGCGAGTAATGGTCAAGGGAATGAAGAATCAAAAGGCCGAAAAAGTGTTCCATTCTTAAACTTGACTGAACGGAACCTGGCATCAATACTTTCTTCCCTCCGCAATACTGAGTAAATGGGGAAGAAGTAGCAGCTGCAGAGATTTTCTAATCTTCTGGAACTTATTATTACTACCTCCGTTTCTAGATGAATGTCTAAATTTCATTTAGCCGACATTCTGAAATTGTCTACTTTTATACAAATAAACGGCAAAGATTCATAAATATTCTTGTCACCCACTGTCCAAACATCTAGTTTTGCAAATGCAAATATAAAGAGACTAGTAAAAAGAAAATGATAAGAAAACATTTAAGGACAAAGTATTTCCAAAAAGACATTCATTTTGAGATACAAATTTCTTGAAAATGAATACTCCATCTGTCCCATTCGAATTAAGATTTGGGTGTCCCATTCGAATTAGGACAACCCAAAAATGGAAGTGTTTTATTTCATGGGACCCACATTCACACTCACAACAACTTTCCACTCATTATTCTCTACCCCACTTTCTCTTTCCTACTTTACTGTTCTTACTCACAATACATACTCCACTAATACTTTTTCCTTAATCCCCGTGCCCAACCCAAAATCTTAATTCGGGCGGGACGGAGGGAGTATTCATTTAACAGAGTGAGTATTATTTGTTTAAGTAGTCCTCAGTAGTGAAATTTGTGCCCAGGTTTATTGTTATGTGTTCTCTTTTTCTGTTTTTTCAAAAACTTGTTGTACCACTTAAATCTTACTTGCTGCTGAATATTTAGTGTACTTCTACACATTCCGTATATCGCCCACCCTATTGTTCACACCCCAAAACCACAAACCATGATTGGTTCAGTCCAGTTATACAGGTTCAGACTTAAAAAAGGGTGTAAATGTGTAATAGACGGACAAGATGAGTGTTATCCAGCTTAAGCAGTCGAAGTGAATTCTCTAACCCTGTTCTGATAATAGCGGACTTCTAACCCTGGTACAACAAGTTGTTCAGAGGGGGTACTACTTAACCAATGCAATGATTACTCTTATCAAAATTAGCTCATCTCCAGTTATAAACGTAAGCACACTAGTTAGATGTACAAATCATTGATAATAAAAGGAAAATTTCATACAAAATCGGCATTCTAAATTCGTCACATATTAATAATTAGTGTACAAGAATTCAAAAACAGTTCCGGAGATACATCAGGGGGGAAGTTTAAAGTTGGTTTCTCCTTTTGTTGTTCGTTTATAGTAAGTTAAACAAGTTGGTAGAAAAGCAAAACAGCAACCAGAAAGAGTAATATTCTAAACTACAGTTACCAAGTTAAGAAGTGTCAAATTCATCATAAAGTGCCATTGAGATCTGTGGCGGACCCAGTTTGTTTCCGAAGTGGATGCACAAATTAAATAAAAAAGCGTACAAATGTAAATGAAAAAACAAAGTTAAGCAAAATAGAGATACCTCTTAGAGCCCAAACATGAATGCAGCATAACCATCAAGTCAAAAAAGGGGCAGCCCGGTGCACAAGGCATCCCCGCATAGCGAGGGTCCGGGGAAAGGTCCCCACCACAAGGGTGAAATGTAGGCAAACCTTACCTTGCTTTGCAAGAGGCTGCTTCCAGGTCAACTATGCAAAAAAAAAAAAAAAAAAAACATTTACATAAACTTACAATTTTGGAGTTCAGGTCACGTACCAATATATTCAGGAGAATGTAAGAAGCTCCTTTAAATTAGGCGCAAATGTTGTGGCCTTAGACTATCGACATCAATGAAATTCAGAAGCTGCTCTGAGTCTTGCAATGATTAAGAGTAAAAAATAGGTCATATACAGAGGAAAAATTATTTTTAAATTAAGATTACAGAAGCAAGAGAGCCAATCATCTGACATTGACATTGATAAATCTCTACCCTAATTCAGAATCACGCCCAAAAGGAGTATGTAACCTTAATTCGAAAATCACCCAAAACGTGTGTGACCGTAGTTCAAAGAACACCCAAAATGAAATCAAAACACAAAATCAAGTTAACACACAAGGTCAACATTTTGAGCAGAAAACGCATACTCCCTCCGTCCTATAACAAACTTCCCATAGAATGTTAGGAACGAGAATCAAGGAAAAGTAGGTGGTGTGAGTGGGAAGGAGAGATAAAGTGGGGTAGTGAATAATAAGTAGATAGTTGTTGTGAGTGGGAGGAGAGAGAAAGTGGAGGGAATCTTTTCCTTTTGGGTAAATGGGATTTTCTAAGACCATGCACAATGGTTTAAACAAAAAAACCCATTCAACACCCACTTTATCACTCCACATCAGTTTCTCTCTCTTCCAACTCATCCATTCAACACCCATTCAACAAAACACTCTACAATGGTTTGTTTAATCCCCCATTCAACAATTTTCTCACTCATCATCCTATACCCACCACTTAAAATTTATTTTTTATTTTTATGATTAGTGTTGAAATAGTTATTATTGAGATCCATTTAAAAAAAAATGGGTTTTTTTTTTTTGTGTCGGAATACAATGAAACTTACGTCAATTTAAAGAGAATTTTTTTTAGGAATTTTGGTGTAAAAAACAAAAAAAAAAACAAATTTTCTGTGAAATAATTGAGCTCAAATAATTGGGATAAAAAATAATAATTCATCAACCAATGGAGAGTTGCCAAGCTCAACTTTGCTGACTTTTTGGTTTTCACACTTGTGAATGTTTTCAACAAAAACATTCACACAATGCCATTAAACCAACCATTGTGAGCATTAAACCAAATTTTCGTGTGAATGGGCATTCACACAACCCATTCAACAACCATTGTATATGGTCTAATAAGACGCCCAAAATGACAAAATGAGAAGTTTGTTATGGGACGGAGGGAGCAAGTACAAAATGTTAAAAGGCACGTGTAACATGACAATGTTTCATGGCCCAAACCACCTTAGGCAATCTCCCTCATTTTATCTTCAAAGGCTCATTTTATCTTCAATGGCTGAAACTCCTACTTTCCTTAATCACACCATTCTTCCACAATCCTTTCTTGTATGCCCACACATCCATCATAGCATATGCATCCCCGCCGCATCAATCTTATGAACATGACAATGTTTCATGGTCCAACACTCAATGCCATATAACAGTAGTGCAGGCCTAATTGCCAACCAGTAGAATTTCCCTTCAATCTATTTGGCATGCCGATGAAACCCCGCTCTTCCACTTCAACCAATATGCTTTGATCCTATTAGCTACATTCTCCATCTTTTTGGATATTAGGTATATATAAACAAAAAACGTCAAAACAGGTGACGCAACCTTTGTACACTAGAAGTATACTGAACTAAAACGCATATCCAACCACAAAACTATCCAAAACTCTACAAAAGAATTATAAGAAGTCGGCATTGACTCCTTATACAAAAAATAGAGCATATGGAGAATGGATTCTTTCAAATAGGCAACTCGGCATTCTCAAAAGCCATGCAGTTCCTTTCCTTCCATAGTTCCTTTCCTTCCATAGTATCCAACAAACTCCCAAGGGTTTGACAGTTTTCCATCAAATGTGATCACCCATGCCTCCCTATTTCCAATTCAGCTAAACTTACACTCCAAATATTCAATCTTGCTTCTGCTCAAGCTAAAACGTCGAGATTCCAAAGTCTTGTCTCCACAATTCCAACTCCAACTTACTTTCAATGCTCTATTTTGTCTTAAAATTAAGCATAATATCATTTGCGAACAACACATTATGACACATCATTTTGGATTGACCTCGTCAATTTGTCCATAGTAAAGAGAAAGAGACTAAGTGAAGAATCTTGATGCACTCCAATCGTAATAGGAAACAAATATGTCTTCCCATTCCCAATACTAGTCCTTACACTGGTACTAACTTCATCATACATGTCCTAAATGATGTCCATATATTTCTTTAAAGCGTCTTCATTGCTTAAACCCATCGAAGTACTTCTCTTGGTATTCTCCCATACGCTTTCTCCAAATCAATGAAATCAATATGTGGATTTTTTTTTAACTTAATATTTCTCATAAGATAGATCGCTTCCATAGTCGATCTTCCTGGCATAAATCCAAATTGTTTCTACGAGATCTTCATACTTCTCCTTAGCCCCTTTGTTCAATAACACATTCCAATGTTTTATAGTATGGCTCATTAGTTTGATCCCTCAACAGTTGGCAAAATCTTCGATATCACCTTTGTTCTTACACAAAGGGATTAGAGTACTTTTCCTCCACTCCAATGACATCTTGTTACTTTTTTATATCTTGTTGAATAATGTTGCCAACCATTCCATTATCATTTCGCCAAAATATCTCTAAACCTCAATAGGCATACCATACCATGCCATGCCATGCCATGCCATCCAGCCCCACTGCTTTCTTCACTCCCTTCTTTTTCATTGCTATGTTCATTTCACCCTATTGAAATATTTCCATACATTCTTGAAGAAATGGTGATGTTTAAATCTCTAATATCCTGCTCTTGATCGCCATTGAACAATGTATCAAATTAAAACCTCCATCTATCATTTATCTCTTTATCTTTTATCGAAACTCTTTGATCTACATCCTTCACACATTTAACCCTCCATATATCTCGTGTCGTATCCCTCGTACAAACAAGTATATAGATGTCCTTTTCCCCTTCATTTGTATTCGATCTAGCATAGCATAAAGATCCTGATTCACCTTTGCTCTTGCTTTTCCCACTACTTTTGTTGCTTCTCTTCTAGCCTCTTCATACTTCTCATAGTTCTCTAAGCTCCAACATTTTCATAATAATTTATAACATTCTCGTTTACTCTTTATCGCTTTCTTTACTTCATCGTTCCACCATGATTTGTTCTTACTTAGTGGCATGCTTCCTTTAGATTCTCCTAGGACTTATTTCACTACCTTTTTTATGGTACGATCCACCTTCATACAAGTTGAATCTATATCCATATCCATACTATCAATAGTGGCCATCTTTGCCAAAAAAATTTGTTGATTCTCCCCTTGAAGCTTCCACCACTTGATCCCCACTTCTACTTGTGGTTTTCTTTCCTTGAATATCTACTACTTCGACAATCAAGTACCACTAGTCTTTATTGAGTTGTTGAACTCCCACCCGAGATAACCTTGCTATCTGTGTAACTCTTTCTACAAGCATTTATTACTAAGAAGAACAAGTCAATCTGATTCGAATTACCTCAACTCCTATATGTCGCATGTGAGATTGTCTTTTCTTGAACCAATTATTTATTATACTCAAATCATATGCCATCGCAAACTCTAAGATACCATTTCTTGCTTCAGTCCTCTCTCCAAAGCCAAAACCTCCACGAATGCTCTCCAAGTCATGTCGACTGAAACCTACTTGTCCTTTGAGCTTGCCACCAACGACCAGTTTCTAATCACTAGGAGCCCGTTGTACTACCTCCAAGTCTTCCCAAAATTCGTCTAGTAGATGCATCCAACCCCACTTGTGGTGTTTATTCACTTACAATAATCACAATCTCATCACCTATCACAACTTTAATACCAATAATCTGATCACTCTTCCTGGACACGTCTACCACATCATTAATATACTTCTTGTCAATAATATCTACTCCATTCCTACCCATATTCTTTCCAGAGTACCAACCTTTATAACCTCGGCAATCTCTCTTGCTTCCTCTCCAACCCCCTTAGTCTATTGTAAAAACATTACATGAATCTTCCTCTCCTCATAACCTCCACCCCACTTGAGCTGATCTCCTCGTCAAAGAGCCAATCTTCCAAGTTCCAAAGAGCATGCCACTACCCTTACCACCACTATGAACTGGCTTCTTTACCCGCACTCGCCATAATACGGGAACCCTTGCAAATTTGAAGTAAAGTCACAATTTAACAAAGATCGTGAGAGGAAAAAAATAAAGGAGAGTATCGACAATAATCATCAATGTGAGACAAATCCACTGAAGATCAGCGTGAGAGAAATGAGAGGGGCAAAAACCAATGGAAAAAAGCTATTGACCGAGTAAGCACTAGCTCTGTTAGGAGGCTAATTCTGAGCAATCAATCAGGCCCCAAGTCTAATTGAAATATAAATATTTGACTGGGCCCAATCAAAACACCACCACTGCAACCATGCCACCACCCCACCACCACTACTTAACCACCCACCTCCATACACTTCCACCTCCACCTCTATATCCACCACTACAATCACCACAATTCATCCCACCACTGCTACCACTAATGCAACCACCCCACCCCAGCCTCACCAACACTCACTCACAGCAACACCATAACTGCCACGACCGCCTTGCCGCCACCACCTACATAGTCTGGTAGTGAACAAATACAGTAGTTTTACTCTACACAAGCTAATCGTTTATGGCAGGACTTCACTGACACATAAGAAATCTAGAGAAAAAGAAGCATAAATAACCTTTCTGGGGCAATATCAACAAAACATAAAAAAAAATAAAAAATCCAGATCTGAGATCAATAGATTTATTCATTTTAATCCGTATAAAGCTCCACAAAATCCTTTGATGCAGGCTAGTATTTCAAACAATCACCATCTGATACACAGCTAAGATAAGGCCAAAGTATACTCCCTCCTTCTCAAAACAACTGGGCACTATATTTCTCTGACATAGGAATTAAGGAGAGAGTACATATATTCAAAAGTATTGTGAGTGGAAAAGTGGTCGTGAGTATGATGATTTGAGAGTGAGACCTACAATTTAAGTGTGTGAGTATGACAACTGGGGTAGGATGGACATTCTAGGAATTGAGACTACCAATGGGACACCCAAAAAGGAAATTAGTGCAAGTTGTTTTCGGACGGAGGGAGTATAGCAGAAAATAGTATTCAAACTCTAAAAATATTTTACCATAAAAGAAAATAGAAAATACCATCATAAGAATTTATACATGTCTAGCACTCCACAATTTCTGCCATCCCAATCTGGGGAAAAAGAAATACAGGAAATCAATTATGATTGGATACGATAGTCAATTTTGCTTCTGAATAGAGAGTTGGAGCCATTTCAAGCTCTTTGAAGTGCAACTTCATGGAGTGAGCACGAATCTGAAAACAGAAGAATCAATCTTCTTCCTCGTTAACACAATCGTTTCTCAGTAAATATTACCTTGTGGACTGGAAGAATCAGATTACTCATCTTTATCTGTATGAAGCTCTGGAATGTCTTTTATCTCGGGCCAACATATATCAGATTCTATGTATCTTCGAGTCAAGTGAGGGCATCCTCGAAGGCACAAATGTCGCAGTGATGTCAGTTGATTCATCCCTGGGGGTAGCCACTCCAGTAGTGGACAATTTACAAGCTCAAATTTGTAAAGGGAGGTACAGTTTGTGAACGAACTTGGCAAACTTTCCAGAGCCTGACAATCTTTAATAGTCAAGTATTTTAAACTAGTAGAGTAACCTATCCCAGAAGGCAATATCTTCAACTTGGGAAGGCTCCACAGTAGAAAAGACTTGAGACTAGGCAATCTGGACATGCTTTCTTCCATCCAAATCAGTTGTTCACAATCACAAATCCACAGTTTCTCGAGACAAGTCAGTCGACTAATATTGCTGGGGAGAGAAGTCAGGCTCGGGCAGTTCCTGATGTACAGCGTGCGAAGAGCACTGAGGCATCCCAGTCCCTCTGACAATGACACAAGATATTTACATTGCGTAATGGACAGAAACTGAAGGGAGTTCAAACTTCCTAGACTTTTCTCTGGCAGATATCTCATTGTCGAAGTTATATATAGATGCCGGAGGCTCCACAATCTCCCAAAGTTGGAGGGTAAACACTGAAGTTTCTCACAGAAAGACAGATCAATTGTCTGCAAATTAACTAACTTACCGATTGAGCCAGGGAGAGATATGATGGAACGATTGTTCGCCAGACCAATATACCTTAAATGCTTCAACATACCAACTGAATCGGGTAATTCTTGAATCTCAGAGTCACCCAACTCCAATACCCTTAAGCATTTGAATGTTTTGAGGAGAGTGTCAAGAAATGATTTGCTTATATGTCCAAACTTGTGCTCCAAAGTAAATGATCTCAGCTTCTCAAGCTTCAGCAGATACTTCGGAAACTCTTTCCGTGATAAATTGTTGTCACAAAACACAATATGCCTTACTCTTTCAGAAATGATGTGCTTATGATCAGAGTTTAACTTTGAAAACTCTTTCCCTGCCACAGATTTTGTAAGATCATGCATAATGTCATGCATTCTACACGATACTATTTCGGAGTCGAACGCTTTTTCAACATCTTGAAAGAATGACCTTGATAGTAACTCACGAAAGTATTGGTTTCGTGTATCTTCTAACTCTCGTCCTCTGTCTTCTTGTATAAACCCTTGTGCTATCCATAAGTTAATCAATATCCCTCTTGGTATTTGGCACGCCTTTGGTAACATGGAACAATAAGCAAAACATTGTTTCAAATGCATTGGAATATTATCATAGCTCAACCTCATGATAGGCAATACATCATTCTCTTTCTGTGCAATTTCCCACATATCGCTGTCTCTAATATAAAGCCAATCCTTCTCATCTGTCTTTGCACACAGTAGGCTCCCTAGGGTTTTAACAGCAAGAGGAACACCCCACACTTGCTCACTATTTGCCTTGCGATTTCGACTAGCTTTGGATGATCTTTTGTTCCTCCTTTCTTGAATGCATACTTCAAAAATATAGACAAACATTCATCATCAGAGAGTCCGTCTAATGCATATGACTCAAACGTACCCATAAATAACCCTATGGATTTAATACGCGTTGTTACGATTACAGTGCTGCCTTCAGCACCAGACTCCAACAAATCTCTCAAGTCCATCCACTTGCTGGTATCTTCATTCCATACATTATCTAGGATGAGCAGAAACTTCTGAGATTCCAATAGTCCACGAAGACAAATCTGCAACTGCTCCAGATCCAAGTGCATATGATTGACATTAGTCGCAGCTAAAAGGATCCTTTCAATCAACTTCTTAAGATCAAAATCTTCAGGTACACAAACCCAAATTCTCTTTTCAAAGTCCTGAAGCACTCTATAGTCATTGTAAATAGACTGAACAAGCGTGGTCTTACCAATCCCTCCAAGTCCAACTATAGGTATAACAGAGAGAGCATCCCCGGATGAACTAGAGCTCTGTAACAACTCAAAAACTCTCTCCCTATCAGTCTCTCTCCCAACAACATGAGAAGCTTGTACGAATGAGTGGCTTTGCAATCTAGACATAATATTTGCAGATTGGACATCAACAATCCTCTCTGCAAACTGAAAATCCCGCCTATTTGCAGTGATTTCTTCCAGTTTCTTTGTTATTTTCTTGATTTTGCTACTCATTGTAACCCGAACCACAAGAGGATTCAAGCCTGTAAAGTAAGTGCTTAAATCTTTCATCATACGTTCAGTCTTTTGGACTTTGAGTCTTAGATCTTCAGTCATGAAATCATCAAGCACATCGTCGATATCGTACAAACTGTCTTGAAGCTTCTCCAACCAGTCACGATCATGTTTGCCCTTGACCTGGCGATCATCAGCATCTAAGAGTACTGCTTTGATAACAGATAAGGTAACCTTCAATCTGTTCACATCAGTTTCAACTCCCCATTTTTGGAAAATCTGGCTAAGAGATAGAGAGGTTATCTTCCCTAAGAGTTGTCCTGCAATTTGGAATAGAAAAGCTTCCCCCATCTGCACCTTCACATAGGTGGAACATGAAGAAGAGAACAAAAGACAAAACGAAGAATATTACATTGAAAGAAGAATTTTTTTACACATTTGAACTTCTCATTAATTCAATTATGAACTAATCAACAGTACTCAAATTATTCAAACCATAAATTCTATATGATGCCATAGCGTTTATTAAAACATATAATTTGAGTCAAACGTATGTACAGAGGCGGATGTAGCATTGGTGGTGGAGGTGCACGTGCACCCGCTCGAATATAAAATGCAGTTACAATAATATTTTTATAGTGTGATTTGTTTACTGAGTGAGTGTTGGTTGCACAATTGCCAATTATGGATACAGATTTTTTTTTTTTTTAACAACAACAACAACAACAACAACAAAGCCTTAGTCCCAAAATAATTTGGGCTCCGCTAACATAATCCTCATATGTCACCGTAAAAGAAAAGATGTAAAAAGAAGAAAAAAAATAGGTTAAGGAATAAATAGGTGGGAAAAAATTTAGAAAATGAAAGGAACAGAAGAAGAAAAAACAAAAATAAAAATAGTGATAATAAAAGAATAAATGTGTAATAGATAGGAAAAAAAAAGAGAAAAAAAATCAACCCCCATCACCCACTTGAATACTTGCCCTCCACTTCGGCCTCTTCAACGCCATATTTCCATCCAATCCAAGTAAACTCATATCATTTTCAATCACCCTAATCCAAGTTTGCTTGGGTCTTCCCCTACCCCTCGCTATTTTATCACTTCTCCACTCTTCAGGCCTCCTAACTGATGCATTACTCGGCCTCCGTCTCACATAAACAAACAACCTTAGACTATTCTCCCTCATTTTATCCACAACGGGCGCAACTCCTACTTTACCTCTAATCACCCCATTCCTCAATAGATCATTTCTTGTATACATCCATCATGGTATATGCATCTCTGCTACATTCATCTTATGAATGTGACACTGTTTCACAGCCCAACATTCCGTGCCATAAAGTAGTGCCAGCCTAATTGCCGTGCGGTAGACTTTTCCCTCTAATCTATGGGGCATGCCGAGATCACATAGAAACCCTGTGACACTCATCCACTTCAACCAACCTGGTTTAATCATATGAGCCACATCTCTATCAAATTCTCCATCTTTTGGGATAATAGATCTAAGATAGATGAAAAACTCAAAAGCTTGGACAATATTTCCATCGAATGTGATCACCCCTGCCTCGGTGCTTCCAACTCTGCTAAACTTGCACTCCAAATATTCAGTCTTGCTTCTGCTCAATCTAAAACCTCGAAATTTCAGCGTGTCTCCACAACTCCAATTTACTTTCAACACCCTCTTTTGTCTCATCAATTAGCACAATATCACCTGCGAACAACATACACCATGGAATAGTATCTTGGATTGACCTCGTCAATTAGAGCAAAGAGAAAGGGACTAAGTGCAGAACCTTGGTGCACTCTGTAGGCACCCCACCTTGGACCGCTCACCCCGATTACATACTTAGTATTTTGATTTACTTCTTTTCCATAAAATTCTGTTACTTCCGTTAGTCCTGACTGGCTTTGTTAGTTCTGGGGGTTAAACTGAATAACAGTGTTAAATTTTAAGGTCATTCTGTCATTTTCAGAGTTGGGCACCTTTGCCCCTTGTCCCCAATTGCGTGCACATCCTATCCCCAGGCAGGATGCGCGCGCCTCCCAAACGCCAGTTACATATTTCCCTCCAACCTTTCCTCCATCGTTGATTTGTAACTCATTTACCATTAATGCCATCTGAGGAAGATCTGTTCTTGACCCTTTTGACCACTAATTCCACCTATAAAAAGAGCCCTCAACCTCCTTTGAAAGGAGCAATCTCAAAGTGCCAAAACTCTACCCAAAAGAATCACAAGTTTGACAACAAAACTCTCCTAAAAAATACATACATTCTCTCTCTCAAAGCTAAAGGATTATTCTTGAAGTTTAGGTATTCAATCCTCTCCTCTTCTTTCCATCTATCTTCATCCTCATCTATTTCTCATTCTTTATCTTTTACTTATTTATCTTTCATCATGTCAAGTATGTAGTCTCCATAAATTGAGACATGACCTAAAAGGTCACTTCACCTATTGTAATTGGTCAAGGGTTATCTCCCTACATCTCAATCTCCCTTAAAATTCCCATTTCTCTAATATCGTTAGGATAAGAAGAATTTTAAATGTATTATAACATACTAATTAGCAAGACCGGCAATAAGACCAAGCGGGGCGGGTGTCTAACAGCTTCCTGTTCCGTATTACGGAATCCGTAATCTAACACCCTAACCTCAGTTCGAATATCTGGTTTCTCCTAAAATAGACATAAGTTTTCTTACGTTCCTTAAAAAACGCGGGGGGGGGGGGGGTGCCTTGTTGGGAGTGGAGTCCTAAAACCAAAAGGGGACAAGGAGGCAAAAGGAGTTTAAACCAAACGGGGATTGGGGGAGATCAAAACGGAGGAGGAAAACCGCATAGGGAAGCAGGCGGGCGCCTGGTCCATACCAGGCGGGCGCCCGGTCTCAACATGCCTAACACTAGTACTAACTCCATTATACATATCCTTGATAATATCAATATATTTCTTTAAAACACATATCTTTGCTAAAGCCCACCAAAGTATCTCTCTTAGCACTTTATCATACGCTTTTTCCAAATCAATGAAAACCACATGCAAATCTTTTTTTTTTTTTTTTTTTTTATCCCGATATTTCTCAATGGTTTGTTTTATAAGATAGATTACCTCCATAGTCGATCTTTCGGGCATAAATCCGAATTGGATATCCGAAATATTCACAATTCTCCTTAGCCCTTGTGCAATAAATCATTCCCAAAGTTTCATAGTATGGCTCATTAGTTTGATCCCCCGTAGTTGGCACAACCTTGGACATCACGTTTGTTCTTATACAAAATGATTAGAAAACTTCAGAAAAGAGCAAGAATTTATTCTTAATCTAGAAGAAGAAGCGAAAAAGAAATCCATAATCGAAGCATTATTGGATAAAGTCTGTTCGGACAATCCCTTAGATCCTAAAAAGACTAAGAATTGGATGAAAGCTAGCATAAAACTACACGATCCTAAAGCTATTTGTAGAGTAAAACCTATGAAATATAGTCCACATGATGTAGAAGAATTTGCTAAGCAAATCAAGGAATTACTAGAAATGAAAATCATCAGTTCTAGTAAATCTCCTCATATGTCACCTGTCTTTCTTGTCGAAAACGAAGCAGAAAGAAGGCGTGGAAAGAAAAGAATGGTAGTCAACTACAAACAGATGAATAATCTCACTGTAGGAGATGGCCATAACCTCCCAAATAAGGAAAGTTTATTAGCCCTTATTCGAGGAAAAAAGATGTTCAGTAGTCTGGATTGCAAATCTGGATTCTGGCAAGTATTGCTGGATAAAGAGTCCCAACTCTTAACAGCTTTCACTTGCCCTTAAGGACATTACCAATGGTTGGTGTTACCGTTTGGATTTAAACAAGCACCATCGATCTTTCAAAGGCATATGCAAGATGCATTCAGAGCCTATGAAAAGTTTTGTTGTATTTATGTCGACGACATTCTTGTCTTTAGTGATAATTTGTCTAGCCATTTAATACATCTTTCAGCAGTTCTTAAGAAATGTGAAACTTTAGGAATAATACTTTCCAAAAAGAAAGCACAGCTTTTTAAGACAAAAATCAATTTTCTAGGACTAGAAATTGATCAGGGAACACATTGTCCTAAAAATCATATCTTGGAACACATACACAAATTTCCAGATAAAATTGAAGACAAAAAACAGTTGCAAAGGTTCTTAGGAATATTAACCTATGCTTCTGATTACAAAATAAGAAAGTCTAGAAAAGAACTGAAATGATTCTTTTAGACTAACGATGGTATATAAGGCTGGAAACCTACGTCTTCTTTTAAGTTTTCCGAATGGAAAATGGAAGCAACCGGTTGAACAACGCCACGTACTAAGTAAGTCTATGACTTTACCAATCAGGAGGAGCGTCATGAACTCCCAAAATAAATTTGATTCCGCGTTCGTAAGGATTGATCCCCTTTTGAAATCCAGGTATCAGAGCATGGTTACTTTGAAATAATAATTATGTCTTTAGAAGATAAAATTATTATTCCTCAGGAAGACAAAGATCTTGACGAAAGTCAAGAAGTTTTTCAAACATCATTTACCGAAAGCAATTCCGGATTTGATGGAAGCTTTTTAATAAAGCAAAATATCATTTCAAAAATAAATAAGGCAGATTTATCTTTGAAAACAAATTCCATTTTTAAAATACCTGTGTTGCAGTTTTTAAAAAGAAAAAATAATATCTTTTATTACGTCAGTACAAAAGAATTGTATGTTGATATAAAAGATACAAAAGGGCAGGTTTATTTACCTTTCATAACAAAAGAGGAGATAAATCGAAATCTTCTCAAAATAGATCCTAAAATCAGGTCGACAATGACGACTGTCCATTTAGGAGCAATTAAAATATTGTTGAAATCCAGTTTCCAAGAAGGAATATATTCTCCAATAAAAATGGCGTTGATTGATAACCGAATCAATGACAGAAAAGATTGTGTTTTAGGAGCAGCTAGAGGCAATTTAGCATATCGAAAATTCATGTTTTCGGTATATCCTAAGTTTGAAGTATCTCTTAATACTAAGAACTTAGACCAAACTTTATCTTTTGTTCATCAGTTTGAAAGATCAGATTTAATGAACAAAGGAGATAAGGTATTCAGCTTAACATATTTGGTTGCCTATGCGTTAACCAATAGTGTTCATAGTATTGAATACAAAAAGAAAGAATTCATCGAATTAGATGATGTCTTTTCAGAAGTTGGAAATATCGAAGAAAGAACTTTCTCCGATATAGAGCCAAGAGAAGAATCTTGGGCAATTGACATTGCAAAAGATAAACCAAGAATTGGTCAAAAACCAAGATTGAGTATTAAAAGAAATAGTCTAGAAATAGGACAATCTTCTAATACAAAGCAATCAGTAGATCAAAATCTGTTAAGAAGCATGTCAGCAAGAATAGAAAGTTTATCTAAGTTATTAGAAAATAACTAAGATGGCCAATAATACTAAAGAAAATAGAAAATATTCTTGATAAAATCGTTGTTCCTTTACTAAAAGAAATTTTAGAAAAGAGCAAAGAAACTTCTACAAAAGAAATTGTAGAAGCAGCAGCAGCGAAAATTATTTCAGAAATGAAAAAATGTTCGTGCAATCAAGAAATTCTTGAAAAACTGGTTAATACCAGAAACAAGGAGATTATCACAAAAGATAATCAAGAAGCTGAAAGGTCCATACGACCTTATCAGTATAGTTTTCCCAACAACTATGTAGGGAACGAAGAATTAGGGACGGGGAAAAACCCTAACAGCATGACTTGGCCACCCGGCTTTAAATCATGACGATGGATTGTGTTAGAGATTTCTATTGGAAAACTCTAAAACAAGAATCAATTTCTACTTCGAAAGAAGCAGAAAAATTTGAGCAAGCTTTAATTCTTCTAGACCTAGAAGAAGCAGAAGCTGAAAATTCACTTATTGAAAACCCAAACATCCGAAAAATGTTTGAGAAAAATCAATATTTGAATATCATTGAAGAATCAGAAAATGAATCTTCGCAAGATAGTTCTTCTGAAGAAGAAATCACCGAAAATTTTAGAATGAACAAGGAAGATGTTCCTAAAATGGAGAAAGGTGAAAATTCAGGAGCAGCAGAACAAAGGGGTCAAAAAAGAAAAGGAGATTTTTAACCTCGGCAAGCGAGTTTAAAATCAATCCTGGACCCTTTGGATCTAATGTTTTATATCTTGATTGTATCACAATCAAAGCAGATAGAAAACAATTAATAGAAGTCTGGGCCAAAGAAATTAGTTTGATTATTCAAACTGAACCAGATAAATATGAAGATCAAGCATCAACACTCTTGTTGCTAGATCATAAGACTGCAGGAATTGCGAACAAGGTATTAAAAGAAACAACCCGGGTTCCAACTCTAAGTCCAGTCACTACCTTTAATAATGTTTTAAATACATTTTATACATTATTTTTGGGAATTGATTTTGTTGGTTCAAGAACAATTGAAGAAAACAAAATCAAAGAAAAGGCAAAAGATAGTCTGATAAAAATGCAGATATGTGACATATGCCAGTTAGAACAATTCTACTGTGAATATGAGAAACACATGTATGCTACAGGCAATCAACAAGGGTATCCCACTTATGTAGAAAACTACATAAGAAAAATACCATTAGTAGGAGAAAAAGCTGTAGAAAGATTTTTCAAAGAATCAAACGAACTCACTCGTTACAGCTTAGCCTTCGCTCAAAATTTGGTAAAAGAAGAAATTACAAAGGTTTGTGATTTCACCAGAAAACAAAAACAATTAAAAAGTTTCAGTAAAAAGTGCTGTAACAAAATTGTTGAACCAAGTCTTACTTTTGGATGTACACCTCAGTACATAACCAAAAATAAGAAGAAGTTTAAAAAGAAAACTTCTAAATACAAGTTTAAAAGAAAATCAAAACCTTTTAAACCTGGAAAATTTTTTAGGAAAAAGAATTTTAAACAAAAATTCTGTCCTAAAGGAAAAAAGAATTGTAGATGCTGGGTCTGCAATGAAGAAGGACACTATGTAAATGAGTGCCCTAATAGAAAGCAGAATTATGACAAAGTCAAAATTCTTGAAGAAATCATTCTACTTGGATTTGAGCCAGTAGAAGAAGCATATGAAGGATATCAAAATATCCTTATTTATGAAATTGACCCAGGAGCAGACATAACCTCTGAATCTGATAATGAATCGTCAGATTACGAATGATCATTATCAAGGAGAATTAGTAATACCAAACATTACTAATCCATCATCAATTTATATCCAAGGAACCTTTAAGTTTGAAGGATATAAAAAGATCAAACTACATTGTTATGTTGATACAGGTGCAAGCCTATGCATAGCAAGTAAATACGTCATTCCACCAGAGCATTGGGTGAATGCCGAAAGACCTTTAACGGTCAAAATCGCTAATGGAACTTCCATTACGATAAACAAGGTATGTAAGAATCTTGAGGTATTGTTTTCTGACACAATATTTCATATTCCTACTGTATACCAACAAGAAGCTGGATTAGACTTCCTCATAGGTAATAACTTTTGTTTAACCTATAGTCCATTTACACAGCTGACAGATAGAATCATATTTACCACCTTAGAAAAGGAGGAAGTATGGATCAGAAAAGTTCGACGCGCCGAGCGAGTTGGATTTGAAGATTTTTTAGAGTCTATGAAAAAGCACTCTAAAACAAAACCAATAGAACCCGTCAACATTTCTTCCTCAAAAATCTATCTTTTAGAGAGGGGGAGGGTACTATTAGAAAACTTCAGAAAAGAGCAAGAATTTATTCTTAATCTAAAAGAAGAAGCGAAAAAGAAATCCATAATCGAAGCATTATTGGATAAAGTCTGTTCGGACAATCCCTTAGATCCTAAAAAGACTAAGAATTGGATGAAAGCTAGCATAAAACTACACGATCCTAAAGCTATTTGTAGAGTAAAACCTATGAAATATAGTCCACAGGATGTAGAAGAATTTGCTAAGCAAATCAAGGAATTACTAGAAATGAAAATCATCAGTTCTAGTAAATCTCCTCATATGTCACCAGCCTTTCTTGTCGAAAACGAAGCAGAAAGAAGGCGTGGAAAGAAAAGAATGGTAGTCAACTACAAACAGATGAATAATCTCACTGTAGGAGATGGCCATAACCTCCAAAATAAGGACAATTTATTAGCCCTTATTCGAGGAAAAAAGATGTTCAGTAGTCTGGATTGCAAATCTGGATTCTGGCAAGTATTGCTGGATAAAGAGTCCCAACTCTTAACAGCTTTCACTTGCCCTCAAGGACATTACCAATGGTTGGTATTACCGTTTGGATTTAAACAAGCACCATCGATCTTTCAAAGGCATATGCAAGATGCATTTAGAGCCTATGAAAAGTTTTGTTGTATTTATGTCGACGACATTCTTGTCTTTAGTGATAATTTGTCTAGCCATTTAATACATCTTTCAGCAGTTCTTAAGAAATGTGAAACTTTAGGAATAATACTTTCCAAAAAGAAAGCACAGCTTTTTAAGACAAAAATCAATTTTCTAGGACTAGAAATTGATCAGGGAACACATTGTCCTCAAAATCATATCTTGGAACACATACACAAATTTCCAGATAAAATTGAAGACAAAAAACAGTTGCAATGGTTCTTAGGAATATTAATCTATGCTTCTGATTACATTCCCAAATTAGCAGCCTTAAGATCACCCTTACAGGCAAATCTTAAAAAAGATATTCCATGGAGATGGATCGATGAAGATACTTCTTTCATCAAGAAGTTAAAAAAGAATCTAAATGGATTCCCAAAGCTTTATCATCCTGAAAAAGATGATAAACTCATCATTGAGACGGATGCCTCCAATGAATATTGGGGAGGAGTTCTCAAAGCAGTAAATTCTGAAAAAGAATTAATCTGTAGATATACTCCGGGAAGTTTTAAACAAGCCGAACTAAATTATCATTCTAATGAAAAGGAATACCTTGCAGTCATTAGAGTAATAAATAAGTTTTCTATTTATCTTACTCCAGTAAATTTTCTGGTCAGAACAGATAATAAAAACTTTAGTTATTTTCTTAAATTAAAAATTCAAGGAGATAACAAGCAGGGAAGATTAGTTCGCTGGCAGCAATGGTTTTCTAGTTACAGTTTTTCTGTAGAACATCTAGAAGGAAGTAAAAACAGTCTAGCTGATTTTTTAACGCGAGAATATAACACTTGATCTTGTCAAAAATGCAGATATAAGGTCTATACTTGCAGAAATCATGGACGAAGAAAAGATGCTGGAGCATCAAAAAGCTCTCCTTGAGCAGGAACTAAGGCTAGTCTTAGCCAAATTAGAGTTTGTAAGACTTTTTAAGTCTGAACAACAAAAGGGTAGTTCCCCTTGCATAACAGGCGAAAGAAAACATGTAGGTATCTTTGATACTGAACAACAAAAGGTGAATTTCTCCACCTTACTTTTCACAAAGTAAAAACGAATCTAGTCCTGTTCAAACGGAAACAGGTAAAGACAAGTCAATACCGTTAACGGCTGATAATTTGCCAAAAATTATAAATGAGGTACAGACCTCAGCAACGTTAGAACCTAAAGAGAGCAAAATCAATCTCAGGCCTAACGGGGGAATTCCAATCCCACAAGTCGGAGTCAAATCCGCGGATGGTCAAACATCCAGTCAGGGAATTCAGATCCCTAACAACAAGTCAAAACCCTATTATGTTGTTTTTACTGGCATTAATAGAGGTATTTATCAAGATTGGGAAATTTGCCAAAAAGCCACTGAAGGCATTCCCAATGTTCAGTTCAAAAAATTTAACAATTTTTTGGAAGCAAAAACAGCTGCTGATATTTTTAGTAGGAAGCAGCTACTTCCAGAGTTACATTTAATATGTAATTCTGCAGGATTAATGCCAAATACCTTTGCATTGGCATTAAAACAAACAAAGCTTAAGTCAAAAGTTTCTCTAGGACGACTCCCAAGAATAGCTTTACAGAATGAAATGATTTCAGAAACTGACTTAACACTGGACCGTTTCGAATATCTTTACAAGATCGGAAGGGTAGCAAACGAAGAAAAATTAATAGAAGAAATTTTTTTCACTAAAGATGGGAAAAATTTAAGTCTTTTTAATTTTATTAAAGGAGCAAATCCTGAATTTGTGCAAGAAGCTTTTGAATATGGATTAATTAAGCATATTTATCCAAGTCAGAATCTTCACGAAATAAAATTTCTTCCCAAAGAAATTTATAAAACAATTAAGAATTTTAGAACAAAAGTGTTAAAATCCGATAAGGATATCTACCTAAAATTCTTAAGTTCCATCCCACTCTGGGGTGAGCATGAAGAAGTAATTTATCGTCCTCAACACCTGATCCAAATCGGTGTTTGTAACGGTGAAAAATACAGTCCATCTGTTCCCTCTGAAAGCAAACTAGAGAAGGTGGATTTATTCCCTCTTGGAAAAATCAAGCTTGAAGAACTTGTCACTAAAGTCTTCAGTTTCACCAAGGACGACCGAGTCTTTATCAACAAAGAAGATAAGCTTTGCCTTATCTATTCCAAAAGCTCAAAGCCACTCAGCGAAATGGACGAGCAGAGAATAATATCTTTTCAGCAAAGATTTATTCAAGGAACATATGTGCCACTTCATGATAGGCGACTCTGCGAAATAATTGCTAAAGTCACAGCCGCCCCATGCGTCAATTGTGGAAAAGAAGGAGCGGGACCCTCCACCAACAAAAAGATTCCCACTCAGAAAACGTCGGTAGAAATCGACAAAGGAAAATACATCGTCTTTCAAAAAGAAGAAAAAGAGGACGACGTGTTCGGACTCTTTATCAATTCGCTTTAATAATGTAAAAGTTAATGCGTCTTGATGTCAGCGATGACGAAAAACATCCATATCAGATCCTCGACCTTATACTATAAAAGGCGAGTTTTCTTTGGAAGAAAGGGGGGGGGGGAGAAAAACGAGAGAACTAGAGGAGAGAGGAAAAGGAAGAAAAATGTCTGAGTGGGAATCTTTTTGTTGGTGGAGGGTCCCGCTCCTTCTTTTCCACAATTGACGTATGGGGCGGCTGTGACTTTAGCAATTATTTCGCAGAGTCGCCTATCATGAAGTGGCACATATGTTCCTTGAATAAATCTTTGCTGAAAAGATATTATTCTCTGCTCGTCCATTTCGCTGAGTGGCTTTGAGCTTTTGGAATAGATAAGGCAAAGCTTATCTTCTTTGTTGATGAAGACTCGGTCGTCCTTGGTGAAACTGAAGACTTTAGTGACAAGTTCTTCAAACTTGATTTTTCCAAGAGGGAATAAATCCACCTTCTCTAGTTTGCTTTCAGAGGGAACAGATGGACTGTATTTTTCACCGTTACAAACACCGATTTGGATCAGGTGTTGAGGACGATAAATTACTTCTTCATGCTCACCCCAAAGTGGGATGGAACTTAAGAATTTTAGGTAGATATCCTTATCGGATTTTAACACTTTTGTTCTAAAATTCTTAATTGTTTTATAAATTTCTTTGGGAAGAAATTTTATTTCGTGAAGATTCTGACTTGGATAAATATGCTTAATTAATCCATATTCAAAAGCTTCTTGCACAAATTCAGGATTTGCTCCTTTAATAAAATTAAAAAGACTTAAATTTTTCCCATCTTTAGGGAAATTTTTTTCTTCTATTAATTTTTCTTCGTTTGCTACCCTTCCGATCTTGTAAAGATATTCGAAACGGTCCAGTGTTAAGTCAGTTTCTGAAATCATTTCATTCTGTAAAGCTATTCTTGGGAGTCGTCCTAGAGAAACTTTTGACTTAAGCTTTGTTTGTTTTAATGCCAATGCAAAGGTATTTGGCATTAATCCTGCAGAATTACATATTAAATGTAACTCTGGAAGTAGCTGCTTCCTACTAAAAATATCAGCAGCTGTTTTTGCTTCCAAAAAATTGTTAAATTTTTTTAACTGAACATTGGGAATGCCTTCAGTGGCTTTTTTGCAAATTTCTCAATCTTGATAAATACCTCTATTAATGCCAGTAAAAACAACATAATAGGGTTTTGACTTGTTGTTAGGGATCTGAATTCCCTGACTGGATGTTTGACCATCCGCGGATTTGACTCCGACTTGTGGGATTGGAATTCCCCCGTTAGGCCTGAGATTGATTTTGCTCTCTTTAGGTTCTAACGTTGCTGAGGTCTGTACCTCATTTATAATTTTTGGCAAATTATCAGCCGTTAACGGTATTGACTTGTCTTTACCTGTTTCCGTTTGAACAGGACTAGATTCGTTTTTACTTTGTGAAAAGTAAGGTGGAGAAACTCACATTTTGTTGTTCAGTATCAAAGATACCTACATGTTTTCTTTCGCCTGTTAAGCAAGGGGAACTACCCTTTTGTTGTTCAGACTTAAAAAGTCTTACAAACTCTAATTTGGCTAAGACTAGCCTTAGTTCCTGCTCAAGGAGAGCTTTTTGATGCTCCAGCATCTTTTCTTCGTCCATGATTTCGGCAAGTATAGACCTTATATCTGCATTTTTGACAAGATCAAGTGTTATATTCTCGCGTTAAAAAATTAGCTAGACTGTTTTTACTTCCTTCTAGATGTTCTACAGAAAAACTGTATCTAGAAAGCCATTGCTGCCAGCGAACTAATCTTCCCTGCTTGTTATCTCCTTGAATTTTTAATTTAAGAAAATAACTAAAGTTTTTATTATCTGTTCTGACCAGAAAATTTACTGGAGTAAGATAAATAGAAAACTTATTTATTACTCTAATGACTGCAAGGTATTCCTTTTCATTAGAATGATAATTTAGTTCGGCTTGTTTAAAACTTATTTATTACTGTAATGTAACAAAGTTGTTTTGCAGAAAAAAATGAAAAAAGTTTGATTGTATTTTTATTTTATTTTTAGAGAAAGTAACAATTGAAATGCAACTGATTATATACCTGAATTCCTACTCTTTTATTTTAAAGAAAAAAAAGTAACATTTACCCTATGAAAACTGTTACATTCGTCTTTATAATCAATTATATCATATATATACTCTGGTACATGTCAATTATTACTTTCTCTAGTTTAAAAAAAAAAAACTATCAAACTATTTATTTTTTTGTGTGTTAAAAATATGGTTTTAAAAACACTCATGTACGCTATTAACACAATTTTTCATCACAAGGGAAAACCATCGCTCCCTGTAAAAAAAAGGAAAAAGAACGAAAGTATATGCTCCCTCCGTCCCATCCGAATTAGGATTTTTGGGTTGGACACGGGGATTGAGGAAAAAGTGTTAGTGAAGTAGGTATTGTGAGTATGAAAAGTAAAGTAGGAGAGAGAAAGTAGGGTAGAAAATAATAAGTGGAAAGTTGATGTGAGTGTGAATGTGAGTCCATTGAATAAAACATTTCTATTTTTTGGATTGTCCTAATTCGAATGAGACATCCAAAAATGGAAATTTGTCTTAATTGAGTGGGACGGAGGGAGTACTCCTTTACTCTCCAAATAAAATACAATTGCATGTGCAGAAATTAATGAAAAATAATGCTCCTTCTATCTCATAATAAAAATTGCTTACTTTCATAGCAATTGATTTTCAAGATTAATCATATGTACATGACATTCAAACAAATAACTGTAATTCAAGATGTAAGTGGACGAACCTGTTGAAAGAGTACCCCTGTGTTAATTCATGATCATGAGTTGAAGGAGGCTTGGAGCTGATTCGTTGACTCTTGCTCAAACGCCAGAGAATGAACGAGAGAGAGAGAGAGAGAGAGAAAGAGAAGAGATGGATTTCCTAATCTGTGAAACGAAGAAAGCTGGGGTTGACCCGACTTTAAATCTTTAATCATGTAAAAGAAGAATGCGAAGATTCCTACCAATTGAACCGAAAGTTAGTTCGACTCTTTTTTTCTACAGGGTTTTATTTTAGAGGTTTGACCAATAAGTCATTAGGTCAAATAAAAACTACCAATAAGAACAGATATTTTGAAAACTTACCAAAAAGTCCTAATTTTTTTTGTCAAATCCTAGTCAGCTCTTATAACTTACACATAATTATATATAAGAGTAAAAAAATATCATTTTATTCATTTTTAAGAAAAAATAATAATATTATTTGGTCAAATATGGTCAAGCTCGGTCAAACAGCAGTCTCCTATAACTGACACATAATTAACATATAAGAGTTGAAAATTTTCACTTTTTTATTCAGTTAGAAAAAAAAATATTAATTATATTTGGTCAAACATGGTCAAACCCAGTCAAACAACAGTCAAACTCTTATAACTGACATATAATTAACATATAAGAGAAAAAAATTCACTTTTTTCATTTTTTTTAAAAAAATAATATTATTATTTGGTAAAATATTCTCAAACCCGGTCAAACTCTTATAACTTACACATAATTAACATATAAGAGTAAAAAAATCATTTTTTTTTTAATTTTTTTTAGAAAAACATAATAATATTATTTGCTCATATATGGTCAAACCCGGTTAAACAGCAGTCAAACTCTTATAACTGACACATAATTAACATATAAGAGTAAAAAAAAAAAATCATTTTTTTCATTTTTTTTAAAGAAAACAATAATAATATTATTTGGTCAAATATGGTCAAATCCGGTCAAACAGCAGTCAAACTCTTATAACTAAAACATAATTATCATATTAGAGTAAAAAAAATCACTTTTTTCATTTTTTTAGAAAAAAATAAAAATATTATATGGTCAACTTTGGTCAAACTCTCTCAAACAGCAGTCAAAGTCTTATAACTGACAAATAATTAACATATACTCCCTCCGTTTCTTGAGAACTGAGACTAAAAAAAAAAGCACAAGAACTAAGGAATACTAATAAAATAAGGAAAATGTGTGGTAGAAAATGAAGAGAGAGTATTAGTGGGGTAAGTATTAGTGGGGTAAATAGTAGTGTTGGTTGAATAAAATGAGTGGTGGAGAATGAAGAGAGAGAATGAGTGGTGGGGTTGGGTGAATATAAAATATTAAAAAGTTTGCCATTTTGGGCAGTCTCAATTGAGATGAAACGGACGAAAAAGGAAATAAGTCTCAGTTCTCATGAAACGGAGGGAGTAAGAGTTAAAAAAATCATTTTTTTTATTTTTTTTTAGAAAAAAACTAATAATATTATTGGGTCAAATGGTCAAACCCGGTCAAACAACAGTCAAACTCTTATAACTTACACATAATTAACATATAAGAGTCAAAAAATTTCGCTTTTTTCATTTTTTTAGAAAAAGATTTTGGTCAAATTTGGTTAAACTCGATCAAACAGCAGTGAAACTCTTATAACTTGCACATAATTAACATATAAGAGTCGATTTATTTTTTTCTTTTTTTTTTTTTAGAAAAAAATAATACTCCCTCTGTCACGCTTTAAGGTTCTTACTTTCCTTTTTAGTCCGTCCCAATTTAAGGTTCTTACTTTGCTTTATTACCTAAAATGGAAAGTGAGACCCACTTGTCATTCTCACAACAAAAACTCCCTACCCACTTTCTCTGTCCCACTTTACTTTTCATACTCACAACATTTACTTTTTCTTAATCTCCGTGTAAAGTCAAACTAGGAACTTTAAATTGGGACGGAGGGAGTATTAATATTTTGTCAAATTTGGTCAAACTCGGTTAAACATCAGTCAAACTCTTATAACTAAAGTATAAGAGCCATTTTTCACAAAAAATAATAATATTTTTATGAGTGTTGACTTTCATATTTGGTCAAACAACATACAACTCTTATAACTGACATATAAAACTTGTCCGCCACTTATAATTTACATATATTTTAAAAAATCACTTTTTTTTTTTTTTTTTTTGAAAAAATATTTGGTCAAACTCTGTCAAACTCTTATAACTAGCGTATAAGACCCATTCTTCTCTTATAACTGAAATATAAAAGTCATTTTTCACATTTTTTTCACAAAATAAAATAAAATAATAATATTGACTTTCGTATTCGGTCAAACGCTTATAATTACTATATAAGACCAATTTCCCTCTTATAATTGAAGTATAAGATTTATTTTTTCATAAAATAAATTAAAAATAATATTTATTTTTTTAATTAATGTTGACTTTCATATTTGGTCAAACATCAGTCAAACTCTTATAACCACACATAAGACATGTTCGCCTCTTATAAGTAAAGTATAAGAGTCTTGTTTATTCACTTTTTTATTATTAATAATAAAAAAAATCTAATATCATTTAGTCAAACTTGGTCAAACTCTTATAATTAGTCTTTAAGACCAATTCTCCTCTTATAATTGAAGTATAAAAGTCATTTTTTATATTTTTTACAAAATAATATAAAAATAAAAATATATTATTAATATTGACTTTCATATTCAGTCAAATGGCAGTCAACTCTTATAACTGACACATAAGACCTTTCCACCTCTTATAATTAGAGTATAAAAGTCATGTTTTTTTTAATTATTATTAATATAAATATCTAATATTATTTGGTCAAATCTCAGTCGAACTCTTATAATTCGTGTATAAGAGTTAATTTTTCATATTTCTTCATAGTTTTTGTAAATACTAAAAAAATGTCTTATTAAAACTGACTCTTACACAGTCTAAATATAAGACCAGTTTGAGTCTTATAACTAAATTATAAGAGTCAAAATTTTTTAATTTATAAGTGTAGGCACACTTGCTTCACTAGCAATATTTAATTTATACACTTCTAAGCCTAAATTCTTTTCTTTCAAAAGAATTCTACGCCTAAATTCTAAACGTATAAAAAATTGGAACAATGAAAAATAGCAAATGGGAAAATCATATAATTAGAAATCTACTAATATCATATGTAGTCAGACATTGTTTCATTTTTTTAAAAAAAATCACCACCAATTAGGTAACAAAACTGTAAAATTATGAAACCTGTGGACAAATCACCATCTACAATTTCCATTTCATTACAGTACAAAAGCATATAAACTGCAGCCGTAAAACATTCAAACTATGCACCTGAACTAAAAATCATTTGCGGAAGACTCAACACAACAAGAGTACTGGATTCAAACACGCAAACAGATGTAGATGGAGAACGACACTGGTCGGAGGAGGGAGACCGACTCCGGTCGGAGGAGGGAGACTAGATCTGGTATCACTAGAAAATAGGAGCGCCAGATCTGGATTTCATTGGAGAACACGATCGCTAGATTTAGATTCGCCGGAGAAAAAGGATACTGGAGAAGATGAAGAGGTTGTCCGGAGAGGGAGAAGGTCAGCCGGAGATGGAGAAGTGAGCGGCCGGAATTTTGTGTGTGTGACTGTGATTTGGTTTAGAGAGATAGAATTACCTGTGTGTCTGTGTGTTTAGAGTGAGGTCGAAAATCAAAATAGGGAGGGGAGAGGAGGGAGGTTAGGGTTTTGTCTAGGCCGCCGTCGCCGGCAAAGATGAGGAGCCAGTGAGTGTTTTGGAGAGAAAGAGAACGAAGTGTGAGAGAGAGAGAGAGCGTAAGTTGAAACTGGGTAAGAGGGGAGGGCTTTGTTTGAAGTTTGGGGGTAGTTTGGCATTTAGAAACTATGTTTGACTGGTCAAAGGAGGCTAGGGGTGTATGTGGAATTTCGATCTCACCTCAACTCCTTATCTGGTATTTTGGTCTGGGCCTCTCCTTATCTGTAATAAGTTTTTTTTTACCCTTAAACCCTAAATCTGAAACCCTAATTTAAACAATAACTTATACAATATATGAATCTTATAAAGTAAAGATATTAATTTTAAAATTTTAGTTTTTTTATTGATAAGTGAATCAAAAAAATCGCTCACTACCACAACATGTCAGTTCTTATGAGCAAAGATTCGCTCAAATAACAGATTTGCTCACCTAATGAGCAAAAAAACCGCTTACCAATTTACATGCTCTTTAAGAAAATTATAGAGATAGAGGGAGAGATAAAGAACTGGGCAAATGAGTGGGTAACCTAACCTCCGAACCTCAAATACATGAATCTCTGGTTTTTTTATAAACAAAACTTAGGACATTATTAGGTTTTTCTTATGTTCCTCTAAAACATAGGTGGCGACTCTAACAAACAAACGAAACCGAACGGTGAGGCATCCCGCTCGCGCCGGGGTATCCACACAAGTGTATTTAGTTGTGAAAGTGTAAAGGGTTGAACTATTACTTTTCTACATATATGTATTACATTTATGTACAAATATTATTAGATGTAAGTGTAGACACCCCACCTTGGACCGCTCACCCCGATTGCACGGTTGATTTTGTGTTTCTCCCTCTTTTAAGTGTTTTTTGTTAGTTTCTATTATTTCCGTTAAGTTCTTGACTGACTCCGTTAAGTCCAGGGACTAAACTGAATAACAGGGCTGACTTTCCAGTCCATTCTGTCAAAAGTGCCTTTTCCAAATCGCGCGCCTCCGCCCGTAGGGGTCAGATGCGCGCGCCTTCCGCCCCCGATGTGGGAAACGGGCGCCTCTGGGCGTCAGTTACAGATTTCTGTCCAAGAATCTCTCCCTTGCTCATTTTACATGATTTGCCCGAGAAATTGATCTTTGTGGCTTGGTTTTGGCACCAAAAAGACTTTACTTTGCAACTATATAAACCCCTCTAATTCACCTTGGATAAGGGGAATTTTGGACATTACTTTTGAAAGATTGGATAAAAATAGAGATTTCGACCCTAGAACCCCTGAGTGAGATCAAAATCCCATAAAAACTCATGGCTAGATCAAAATCCCAGGTACACCCATTAACACTCAAAAGACATAACTACCCCTATCCAGTCCAGCCCACTATACGGCCTTGCAGCCCATTCCAATAGTGCAGCCCAGTTTGCCCATTCCAAAAGTTAAAAGAAAACACTAAAGCAATGTAAGAGTTTGGAATTGAACATGTGACCTATGATTGAACAAGCTATTACCAACCCATTGAACCAAATACTTATTTGTTACTAATTAAAATATTTAATATAATAATTATTTGTTTTTTCTCTTTTACAACTTATAGTATTATTTACTCAAATACGGTCAATCTCTTATAACTGATGTATAAGACCAGTTCTACTCTTATAATTATAGTATAAGAGTCATTTTTTTTCACTTTTTCCAACTTTTAATAAAAAGTTGAATAATATTATTTGGTCAAATCCGGTCAAACTCTTATAACTGACACATAAGACCTGCTCTACTCTTATAATTAGAGTATAAGAGTCATTTTTTCACTTTTTCCAACTTTTAATTAAAAATATAAATAATATTTTTTGGTCAAATGTTGTCAAACTCTTATAACTAACGTATAAGACCTGATCTACTCTTATGTCATTTTTTCACTATTTCCAACTTTTAATAAAAAAATAAATAATATTTTTTAGTCAAATGTGGTCAAACTCTTATAACTGACGTATAAGACCTGCTCTACTATTATAATTAGAGTATAAGAGTCAATTTTTTCACTATTTCCAACTTTAATAATAATAAAAAATTTTGGTCAAATGTGGTCAAACTCTTATAACTGACGTATAAGACTTGCTCTACTCTTATAATTAGAGTATAAGAGTCAATTTTTTTCACTTTTTCCAACTTTTAATAAAAAAATAAATAATATTTTTTGGTCAAATCCGGTCAAACTCTTATAAATGACGTATAAGACCAGTTCTACTCTTATAATTAGACTATATGAGTCATTTTTTTCTTCACTTTTTCCAACTTTTAATAAAAAAATAAATAATATATTTTAGTCAAATTCGGTCAAACTCTTATAGCTGACGTATAATACCTGCTTTACTCTTATAATTAGAATATAAGAGTCAATTTTTTTTCATTTTTAATAAAATATAAATAATTTTTTTTGGTCAAATCTGATCAAACTTTTATAACTGACTTATAAGACCAGTTCTACTCTTATAATTAGACTATTAATTAGACAATAAGAGTCATTTTTTTTTCACTTTTTCCAACTTTTAATAAAAAAAATAAAAAATATATTTTGGTCAAATCCGGTCAAATTCTTATTACTCACGTATAAGACTTGCTCTACTCTTATAATTAAACTATAAGAGTAAAAAAATCACTTTTTCCAACTTTTGATAAAAATATAAAAAATATTTGTTGGTCAAATCCGGTCAAACTCTTATAATTGATGTATAAGACTAGTTCTACTCTTATAATTAAAGTATAAGAGTAAAAAAAATTACTTTTTCCAACTTTTAATTAAAAAAAATATATTTTTTTGTCAAATCCAGTCAAACTCTTATAACTGACGTATATGACCAGTTCTACTCTTATAATAAGAGTATAAAAATCATTTTTTCACTTTTTACAATTTTTAATAATAAATAAATAAATAAATAATATTTTTTAGTCAAAATCTGGTCAAACTCTTGTAAATGATGTATAAGACCTGCTGAGATTGTTCATTGGAAAGCTTAGATATATACATACAGATCCATCCATAATTGTTTATAACAACATTTAATTTGAGTAGTTATTGTCCACTCTCAATTCATACAAACACTCACAAATATAATCCTAAACTCTACTTCAATTCCATCTTGCATCACGTTGTTGTCTGTAAACAAAAGGACCACCATACAATCATTTTTTTTTTCAATTCTAAACTGCAACAACAAAAAAAAATGAACAATGCAGTCAATTTTTTTTTTCAACTACAGATACACACACTAAAAAGAAGAAGAAGAAAGGAGGGAAAGAGAGAGAACCTGGAAATGGATGCAGATGGCGGAGGTTGTCGGAGATGATGCTGGCCGACGGAAGGAGAAACGTCACCAGAGATGGTTGAGCGGCGAAGAAAACCAGATCTGTGATGGCACGAGTAGGAGACAACTTTCAGACAAACGGAAAAGATGGAAGGACGACCGGATCTGGACGGAATCCGTTCCAGCTAGAGGAGAGACCTTTAGCTTTCAAATTTGTGTCAATAAGCCGACCGTGGAATGGGAATCGACGGGCATGGGTCGGAGTTGGAGAGGTGGGCAGAGGGGAGGAGCTCCGGTTCCGGAGAACGAGTGGAGCCGGACATCAATTTTCATCTAGAGAAAGTGTTTGTGTTTATGTGTGTGAGAGAGAGAGTGTGTGTTGCTGTGTGTAGAGAGGGGGGGGGAGGAAACCCAAAATTTAAAATGAGGAGAGGGTGGACAAATGGGGTTTTATTTGGGGTTAGGGGTAGAATTGACATTTAAAAATTTGTTTTGACTGGGTCAATGGGAGGTTGGGTTTTGATGGAATTTTGATCTCATCTTTGGGGTTAGATGGGCTTAAGTAAATAGGGTGGGTTTTTATAACTTTTTGATCTGGGCTTAGGGTCCTTATGGAATTATGCCATAAAAATACTAAAACTTCTTCTTTGCACTCTTCTCAAACTACACAAGTACTTGAAGATATTGGAAGTCTAGGTAAACTATATTCATTCTTCTCCTCCCTCTCTACTTCATCTCTACTCTCTCTTTCTTTTTACTTTTAATCAAACGTGCAATCACCCCCAAATCATTTTGGGACATGACACCAAAGGCTACTTCATTTCATTGAAGCTAGTCAAGGAGTTATCTCCCTACATTCTAAAAAACCCCTTTTTAACCCCTTTTATTATTATCGAAGAATAGGAAGAACATTTCAATTATGTAGATTTTGAACAAGCAAGACCAACATTAGTTGGGCGAAATGGGTGTTTAAGTACTTCCCATTTCGTAACCTAACCCCCGAACCTCATAAATAAGAATCTCTGTTTTCGTAAATCATACTTAGGCTACACATTAGGTTTTTATTATGTTTCCTCAATAACATAGGTGGCGACTCTACAAAATTAAAACAAGTTAGACATCCTAGGGTAACTCACCGCTCTAGCCCAAGCTGTGGCTCCCCTGGGGTATCTACAGTGGCGACTCTGCTGGGGATGCTTTGAGGGTTAAACTTGCATTCTGTTCAAAATCTACATCTTTTCTGGGCATTCTGGTTCTGATGGGGGAAGCGTGCGCCTCTGGCCTTCTTGGCCTAAGGCGCGCGCGGCCCACATCAAGAACCAGAGTCGCCCGCTTCTTAATGTTCTTCCTATTCTTCTTCTTTTCTTCTCCACTAATCATTTCTGCAGGGGTTACAATATACATTCAGGACCAGGGCAATCCCCTGAGTCCAAAATCTGGCATTCTGACATGTGTGCCCAGAAGCGGGCGCCTCCCATAGGCACTGCGCCATGCGCGCGCCTCCCACATCAACATACAGAGGCGTACGCTTCTGGGTACGTTTCCATAATAGGAACAGGTTTCATAACAGAGCAGTGTGATGGGGTGTGGGCACAGTTGCCTGCATCAGGGGCTATTTTGGACTCTTGGACTGTTTTAATTTTGTGTTTTATTTCATCGGTCACACGGGTGATTCGAGAGTTGTAATTATGTGCTTATTTGCTTTTTCTTTCATAAAAAAAAAAGTAAAAAATATTTTGTCACATGATAGACCTCACACTACGTGCACAAATTCCTATAAATTGCTCACTATCGAGTCGAACAAGTTCATAACCCCAAACCCGTCGAGGCCCGTCATAGGAAGTTTCAAGCTCCACCCGACCTTGACTCTTTCGAAGCGGTAAACCTCAACCCGTGGCGTAGTTCATGACTACATACCGGGGGTGACCTTAAGCCTCTCATTAGCCGAGCACAAGCCAACACAATTCTAGTTAGGGTCTAACACTCCGTGACTAAAGTCGGTTTTCATGTGCCGAGATTTCTCTAAAATAATGTCTTCAAAACATACATGCCAAGTGGTTATAATGGATGAAATAAAACTCCGTCCCCAAGTGGTTATTATGGGCGAAAATAAAAAATCCGTCCCCGCATGTATGCTTTACTACATTAATTTAGTTTAATCCCGACATGTGTAGGATTCACAAGCGTGATGGAATCCGATGAGTATATGGGACCGCGAGATGGTCTATATATTAGTGTGACGATTCCATTATTTTCTTAGAAACTCAAAAGGGACCCCGTCCCTCTGACTTATATAAAAAAAAGAGTCTTTTTCTTTATGTGGTTTGAGTCGTGTGCCCACTGTGTGTTCTAAGCCTCTTCATGGACCGAAAGTGTACTCAAGACTGACAAGGGCCTCTTATGCAATGCTAGGTGCAATTGGTACTTACCGTGTCTACCGGGATTCAGCAAATCGGTTAGTTTGTGAAGAGATTACTCCAACAGCTTCAACAACATCAATGGCCGGCGGCTCCAACACCGACAACACCATGACCCTCGAGAAACTCTCAACCATGGTCCAACTTCTCCAAGAACAAGTCTCCACTCTCAATAAGGAGGCTCAAAGCAAAGATGACATTTGGCAATCCCACCTCGACAATCAAAGGGAGGCCCACGAGGCCAAAATGGAGCTAATGAAAGAAAAGCTCACCAAGCTTGCCAAGGGTAAAAACAAGAAAGACAATGAAGAGTCTGAGTGGACCCAAGGCTTATTTTAGAGCCCCTATGTCAGTGCCCGCACCAAGAAAATGGGGGAACCAAGCACCGAGAACAATGAGCCCAAGATGGTTGATTCAATTATGGCCTACATAGATCAAAGCTTCAACGGTCTCAATTTGGGGAAAGGCTCCGACACAAGCCTTTATCAGTCATCCATCCTCATGAACACAATAGCTTCTCTTCCCGACAAGTTCAAAATGCCCGACATCAGCAAGTTCAAGGGCAACTCTTGTCCCATGGAACACATCGAGACATACATTTGGGCTATGGTACCAAAGAAGGTCTCCCCCAAAGTCATGGCACAATGCTTCCCTCTTACTCTCGAGGGGGCGGCAAAGGATTGGTATGTAACTCTCCCGCTCATAGTCCGTCTTGATTGGGACGCCGCTATGCTTGCCTTCAAAAGTCAATACCAAGGCAACACCACTCACCGGCCAACCAAGAAAGAGCTCGAAAGCACCACTAAAAGGGACAACGAGTCCTTTATTGACTTTACAAGAAGGTGGAACGTCAAGCTTGCCGAAATTGTCGAGAGGCCCAATACCAAAGAACAAATGGATATCTTTCTCAAATGCCTAAAGATTGATCTCCGTACCCACCTAAGTGGGGCTTGCTATGCTTATTTCTCTCAAATGTATGAGGCGGGGATCCGAATAGATGAGTTGCTTCGAGAGATCAAGAAAAGTACTCCTAGCCTCCGTTACAAGGATGCCTCCCACTCTACAAAGGAAGCTTCGGTCAATGCCGTCACTACCGACAAGGGGAATTATAAAAGGGTTCCTCCACCTTAAGGCAAGAAGTCTCAAAATGACCGTGTCTACACGCCTTTCCAAGGCATGACTCAAAACGAGGCTTTCGAAGTTCTCAAAGCAAAGGGGCAAGTCACACCCATACAAGGGTACCAACCCAAGACGGTCAATGCTAATCATGCTCATCACAAGTATTGTGGCTACCACCAATATAGTGGCCACACCACACGAGGAATGCTTCGTTCTCCGCAATGTCATCCAAGATCTCATAGACAAAATGGAATTCATAGTTCCTAATGAGGGCAATGTCAATGTAATAGAGGTAGGATAATTTGAGGAGACCACTCATTCAATCCCAATTGTGAATGAGGGCTCCAATGTGATGAATAAGATTGATAATTCTTGTTATGTTGTGACTTACGATGAGGTAATGAGGGAAGTACTAGAGAATAGGAAAAGGAAGCAAGATGGGAACATCTCCGGACGAGTCCTAGCAAGCAACCCTACTACTTCTGCACCAAGCTCCTCTTCTCAAAGGCCGCAAGCTCGCGACACTACCGAAGACCCTTTATTGGTTCAACTCAAGAAAACTCAAGCCAACATCTCCATTTGGGACCTCATCGCATCCTCAAAGAAGCACCGAGATCTTGTCATCAGTAATCTTGACGACATATCAGTCTCTCCCGATACAACTCCCGAGGACCTTACCGCAATGATAGGCCACATTCATTTTGGCAATGTCATCACTTTTGCTGACATAGACCTTCCACCATTTGGGTCCGATCACAATGAGGCCATCTACCTCAAGGTAAGGGCAATGGGGAGACCTATTTCAAGAGTATTGGTTGACGGAGGTTCTGCACTCAATTTGATGTCCGGACGAATCATGGGTATACTGGGGCTTAAGAATTCAGATTTGAAGCCTTCTACTCAAGTAATTCGAGGTTATGATAGCACTGCCCGAACAGTCATGGGTATGGTTGAAATAGACATTAAGTTTGGGAGCATGGTCATGTCTGTCCCGTTTCAAGTGCTCGATGTCCCCTCCTCATTCAACTTGCTTTTGGGCTGACCATTGATACAAAGTTCTAACGCCGTTCCTTCGACTCTCCACCATTGTGTGAAGTTCCGAAATGGTGATGAAATAGTGACCGTCATGGCAGAAAACATCACTATCCACAGAAAGGGGGAACCCATTCATCAAATTCAGCATGGTTTAGCAGACTCTACTCTCTCAGGCGTCTCAATAAACGCCATTGACAAAGAAGGGGGAAACGGATCATGGACCCTCGGCAATCGCAAAGTCCTCCGCATGATGAGGAATATGAACTACTTCCCTGGTTTAGGCCTAGGGAAATATCAACAAGGGAGAATGTAACCTATTAAGATCCCTTTCATTAAATACAAGTTCGGTTTGGGATATGAGCCTTCCAGAGATGACTTGAAACATGAGCAAGCCGTCAAGAATGAAAAGGCCCGAGCTCGTAGGGAAGGCCGTCGTTATGAGATTCCCAATCTGAGACTTTATCGCAAGACACTAAATGGCTACTTTGTCTGCTAGGGAGAAGACGTCCCATACATGATATTTCCCGAGCCATGGGTCAACAGCAAGGGTATCAGAAAGCCCGGTCTTAAAATCTTCGCCGACTGTGAGATCCAGAAATCCGAAGGGGAACCAACTCCCATGTCACCCCGAGAATGGTGGGGGAAGAAAGTGACCATAGAGTCCGAAACAGAGATTACTGTGGGGGAAGAATTGACAGACTTATCCTCCATGTTCGAAGAACTTGCCCTCATGGACGAGTGCCAAGTCAATGCCATCTACAACACCAACACGAGAAAGGAGACTATCAGCGAGATCCAGCCAAGCTCCGAGCCGATCAACAACTGGTATTCTACAAAGGGACCCGTGGTATCCGAGGAATTCTTGGTCAAGAAGATGGGGTGCATTCCATGGAAGGTCACAAAGGAGGACTTATTAACTTTCACTTTCGAATCCGAGTATGTTTTCGATACCCTCACCCAAGAGGATATGGAGGCCATAGCCGAGCGTGTGTTCCCTTTCTTTGTTAATGAAAAATTTGATCTTTCTGAGTACCCCGAGATTGCAAACATCATGAATGATGAATTAACTAATAATGAATCTAATGAACTAGTTAATAACGATTCAAATAATGATGAAATAGACCACGAAAACACAACATACTTAAATGAGCTTGCTCAACAGGTCCGTAGTCGTGGTGAAAATGGTCCAGGGGATGATGAAGAATTGCATATTGTTAATCTGGGTACCAACGAAAAGCCAAAAGAAACCAAGATCGGAAGCTTCTTCAAGGGGAAGACAAAGACAGATTGACTGCACTGCTCAAAGAGTTCGTGGATGTATTTGCATGGTCATACAAAGACATGCCGGGTTTAGATAGAAGGGTCACGGAGCAAAGAATTCCGATCAGAGACGATGCTAAACCGACAAAGAAGAAACTCAGGAAGATCAAGCCAGAATGGTCTTTACAAGTCAAGGAAGAGATAGAAAAGCTTCTCAGTGTGGGCTTCATCAAAGTTATTGAGTATCCAACATGGCTAGCCAATGTGGTCACAGTCAGAAAGGCTAATGGCAAGGTTCGTGTTTGTGTGGACTTCCAGGATTTGAACAAAGCTTCTCCAAAGGATGACTTTCCGCTACCCAACATCGACATGCTAGTCGACTCCACTGCTGCCTACGAGGTCCGCTCATTTGTGGACGGGTTTGCCGGGTACAATTAGATTCTCATGGCCGAGGAGGATCAATACAAGACTGCTTTCACAACACCGTGGGGCACCTTCTGCTACACAGTTATGCCGTTTGGGTTAAGGAACAATGGGGCTACTTATCAAAGGGCCGTGACAGACTTGTTCCATGACATGCTTCACAAAGAGATCGAGGTCTACGTGGACGACATGATCATCCACTCCAAAGGGACCGACGGTCAACACTTAGTCGATCTCCATAAGTTCTTTGAAAGGCTTCTTCAGTACAAGATAAGGCTCAATCCCGCAAAGTGCACTTTTGGGGTTATCCGAGGCAAGGTTCTTGGCTACATGGTCACTGAAAGGGGTATTGAAGCAGATCCCTCAAAAATAAAGGCAATCATTGACATGCCTCCTCCCAAGACACAGAAAGAAATCAAAGGTTTCATGGGCAGACTTCAGTACATCAGTCGGTTTATGCACCAGCTTACTTCCATGTGTGAGCCAATCTTTAAACTACTCAAGAAGAATGTGGCTCTAGAATGGACCGACGCTTGCCAAGAAGCCTTCGACCAAGTGAAGCATTGTAACGCCCATCCTTAATCTCGTTAAATATTTGACTTATTTGTTAAATTCTTGACTAGAATATTTATATGCTATTTTATTTGAGTTAATTATTTAATTACTTTAGAAAATTAAGGTGGTTAAATGTCAAAGTTGAAAGTTTAGGGGCCTTTTTGTCAAAGTTAGAACTTAAGGGGCCTAATTGTCATTTCTTGAAACTTGCAAGATAAACTTGGTTGATCCCCTCCCTCTGAGTCATTTTTCCTCTCCAGCTAAGTTTACGTTTCTCTCTCTGTGTATAAAGAAGTTTAGGATTCTTCCTATTCTCGACTCCTCGAACTTAATTATCCATCTGTTCGTGATTCTGATCCCGGATAAATATTCGTGGCGTTGAATAGAGCGTTTCCGACCGATCAGAAATTAATTTGGGTCAACTTGATTTCGGACTAGGTAAGTTATTGACTCCCCCTTACTTGTAATAACATGCATATGTGTTATTCCCGATACTTGTTCTTGTTAAAATTGTGTTTTGAGCAATTTTTGTGATACTTGTTAAATTGGGACGAAGGGAGTATTTCTATGCAAGGTACAGAGAGATGCTAAATGGGTTTGCAAGTATAAAGGAAATTATACTCCTATTCGTGAGACGGTAAAATAGTAACTTGATTTAAATATTATTAGAAAAATTGTACCATTATTTGTGGTACGGGGAAATGAATGGAAGTATCCCTAAATGTTTATATTAGTATATTAGAAATTGATACTTATACTTTTGGGGACGGTGAAATATTAAATTGGAATAAAAGAGAATTATTCTATTATTTGTGGGATGGTGATAAATTAATAAAGTGTCCCTATAGAAGTGTTTTGAACATGTTAAAATGCACTCTTGAATATTAGAAAGTGTTAGTGGGTTTATACTCCTACACTTGGGGCGGAGAATTTGTAAGTATAAAAGTCTCTGTTGAAATAAGAAAGTATAATTGAAATAAGTGATTTAAGCTTATTATATGTCCTGGGTAATGTTAAATTGTGAGTAAAAGTATACTCCTACGCTCGGGACGGAGAATTCTAAGTCTGGAAAGAAATTTGATGTTTGCTGAAAAATTGTACCAGGCGCCCGCCTGGTGGTCCCTCGCGCGCCCGCCTATTTCACCAGAAGTTTTGGTTTCAAAAGTGCTCTATTGAGCGGCCGCCCGGTCAGTGGTTGGCGCCCGCCCGGTCCCCTGTTTCAACAAAAGTGTTTTACATCTAAAATGAAATGAAAGTTTATCCCTCCTAAGGCATATAGCCTTAGTATTAGATGTCCTAGCAAGTGTTGTGACACCTTAGGGGCATCAGAAGTGAGTCTTGAACATGATTACTCATTAAATTAAAATGAGAACTTGAGTATAAAAGGAAGTACTCTTTTTATGTCTTGAAAGTGCTATGAACAAGCACTTATGTGTTATGCTTGTTTTGGAACAATGTTTGTACACCTTGAGAGCACCAAATTAGTGTCTTGAGCTTGAATATCCTATGTAGGGGATTATGAACTTGTAAGTATGAGTTGTATAGCTCATTTACTTAAATTGAACTCGAAGTATTCTTGGTCTAGGTTTAGGGTACTACCCTAGATGGCCTAGATGAGTGTTGTAGAACACTCTAGTACTGAAAAATAGTCCCTTTGTGAACAAATAAAATGTGGACTTGAATCATAATTAAATGATAACTTGAGTATAAGAGTAGTAAATCTTTTATGTGTCTTGAAGTTAATGTTTGTGTACCTTAGGGGCACCAACTTATGTCTTGAGTTTGAATGTCCTAAGAAAAGGATTGGAAACTAATACGTGAAAGATGTATAATTCATCTTCCTAGCTTGAACTTGAAGTATAAGATAATTAACTCTTGTACATGTTTAACCATCCAAAGAATGGATTGAGAACGTGGATATAAGATGATAAAATCTTGTATATGTCTTGAATGTCTTGAATGTCCTGAATGTCTTGAATGTCTTGAATGTCTTAAGTTGAGACAGTAACTTCAAGTATAAGACAATAAAATCTTGTGCATGACTTGAACATCCAAATAATTGGATTAAGACTTGAATATAAGATTATAAAATCTTATACGTGCCTTGACACCAATATATGTGTATGGGAATAAACTGGAAAGATCCTTGATGTGTATATGCAAATCTTGCATATAGTTACTTGATAGAATGTGGCTTCTTGATTACTTGATACATGGTATGAATAACCGAAAGAGTTGGGATATGGAAATAGATAGAGAATGATTAACTCTACTACACATTTGAGTTTGATACGTGTATATTGGAAGTGCTATGAATAAGCACTAAAGTGCTAGTGATTGGTTTTAATCGTGTATATACTCAATGAAGTATATAAAGAATAAAGAAGATATCTTGTCTTGAAATGGGTTCCTAAAGAAAATAAGGACTAGGGTAAAATGAAGATAGTTCATATAATCGTGAATACTACGATTTAAGTTAATAAGAATAACTACAGAACACAATATGTGTTGGAAAATGTATTCGATTACTAGCGATACATATACGTGAGATATGACTGTGACTAGGTATGATGTGACCTATTCTAATATGTATTTAGAGTCTAAGGTATTGGGCTCTATTTAATAGTAAGGGTATCGTGATAGACACTTTAATGTGTTAAATGTGATATGAATATGTACGTGCAAACTTGGCATGTGACAAAATGATATGGAATGATATACCCTACTACTTGTTTGAGGTCTGTTATTAATAGACTCTAACTTGGATTGACCGTGTTATATGGACACTCTACGTGCCATTGTTAGATTGATTTGTCTTCGCAATGATTGCGTACGTGTACTTGTATTCTCGTGAGCACATGATACATGATTACATGGTGCATATTCTCGTGAGCACATGATACATGATTACATGGTGCATAAAGACTGGTCCACTAATATGGGACTTAGTTCTATTCTCGTAGTTCAAGTAAACATCTACTTGTGCATTCTCGTGTGAGTCTAGCTGGCTTATTTGGTGCAGAGGGGTGTATAGGTTCACGCTTATTGCGAGGGCTGGGGCATAAGTGATAATCGTGGGTCTATGCATTCGGTCTGTTTTTCCCTTACTACCGGCCATAGTAAGGGCTTAGCATCCTATATTGGAGCAATACGCCTGATATAAGTTGAATGATAAACTCGTGAACACCTCGTGAATCTTGTTCTTGTGAATGACACTGGTTACCGGGTCTTCTTATATACTGCATAGCAGTCTCTTGATCTTGATCGTGGTTGTCATCAACTATACAAGCATCGACAACAATGGTATTCTTGGGAGAAATAAGGAAGGATTCAGGTAATGATACGTGATAGGCCTATGTGCATCTTAGTGAGTTGGTCTAGCCTCTCACACTACTTGACTACTTGTTACCTGATCATATCTTGAGCTTGATTACTTGTTGAGTTGGCTTAGCCTCTCCTATACTTGTTACTTGATGATACTTGATATATGATTACTTGAGTATCTATTTGAATTGCATGATAACATGTCATGTAGTTGCATGTTAATAGCTTACTGAGATTTATCTCACCCTTTATTTGTTCCCCCCCCCAGGAAAGCAGGGGATAGTACGCAGTGAGGCTCGACATAGCTGGGAACGTACTCCGCAGGATGTTCTTGTTTGAGACTAGTGTTCTTTTATACTTTGGTAAGGATGATGTTGTATGAGTTGTTAAACTCAGGGCTTGTTTGGGGTAGACTTGTGTAGTACTTGTTGTCTCTAGACATCTCTTGATGCCAGATTATATGCTAGGCATGTCTTCCGCTGTATGTAACCATGTTTGGTTTTAATTTTCTTGGTCTAGAACTCGTTGTGAGCTATCTTAGCTCCTTACTCTTGAGTATATATATCATGTCAGTTTGTTTCTAACAGGTATTGTTCCTGTTTCCCGTTAGTTTCTTGTTTCTTGTTAGTTACGCGCACCAGGTTCGAGGTTCTATTAGGGGATCCCGGGACTTGGGGCGTGTCAAGCATTACTTGACATGCCCCCCAGTCTTGGTTCCACCTCACAAAGAGAAGCCTCTCTTGCTCTACCTCACAGTGAATGATGAAGCCCTTGGGGCTATGCTAGCACAAGAGCAACGAGACTCCACAAAGGAGAATGCCAATTATTTTGTCAGTCGCCGATTTCAAGGAGGTGAAAAGAACTACTATGTCTTAGAGAAGTCATGCGTAGCACTGGTTTGGGTCACTCAAAAGCTCAAACAGTACATGGAAGCCTTTCCAATCAAGCTAGTAGCAAAAGTGGACCCGCTCCGCTACATCTTCGAGAAGCCTTTCATGTCAACAAGGATAGCCAAATGGTACTTCATGCTCGCCGGCTATGATATCACTTACGTCACACTCAAATCCATCAGGGGGAAAGTGTTCAGTGATCAGCTTGCTGAATTTCCGTGTGACGAAGTGAAGGGGGTGGACTTACAGTTTCTCGACGAACACTTGGTTTGCACTACAACCGAGGAAAAAAGTGGTAACTTTTTTCGATGGCGCCACCAATAAACATGGTTTTGGGATAGGAATGTTGCTTGTCGATCCAAAAGACATCTACACTCCAATTGCCATCCGTCTTGAATTTGAAGCTACCAACAACATTGCCGAGTATGAAGCATGTATAATGGGGCTAGAAGCAACACTAGGAAAAAACATCACAGAACTAGAAATATTCGGTGACTCACTCCTCCTCATCAATCAGACATTGGGTAAATGGCGAATCCAAGACCCGACCCTTCAATAGTATGGTCAACACCTCGAAGAATTGGTCGAACAGTTCCAAGACATCACGTTCACTTATTTGCCAAGGGACAAGAACCGCTTTGCCGATGCTTTGGCTACTATAGCCTCATTGGTTGAGATGCCCAAAGGAAAAATGGTAAAACCCTTCAAAATTTCAAAAAGGACCAGTCCGCCATACTGCATGAGCATCGAGATCAATGAAGTGCAAGATAATCCCCCATGGTACACTGACATCATGAACTTTCTCAATAACGGCACCTTTCCCGACAACAGCAATGGGAAAACCCGAATGGCACTACAAAAGCTGGCCGCCCGATATGTGTTGATTGGAAACCGAGTCTACAAGCGACACCATCAAGGGATCAATCTCTTATGTACAAATGAGACCGAAGCTCAAGAAATCATGCAAGAAGTCCATGAAGGCGAGTGTGGACCCCACATGAATGGGATTATGTTAGCTAAGAAGATACTCCGTATTGGATACTACTGGACTACAATGGAAAGAGACTGCATCGAGAAAGTCAAGAAATGCGCCAAGTACCAGTTCCATGCTAATCTACAACATGCTCCACCTTCACAACTGTACAACATGACCACACCTTGGCCATTCTCTTGTTGGGGCCTAGATATTATCGGCAAAGTCCATCCTGCGGGGAGAAACGGACAGTCATTCATCCTTGTGGCCGTAGATTATTTCACAAAATGGGTCAAAGCACAAGCTTACCGAGTTCTCAATGCCAAGAAAGTGGCCGAATTCGTGAAAAACAACAACATGTGCCGATACGGTATCCCTCATGAGATCATCTCTGATAATGGCTCTCACTTCGAGAAAGAAATGGATGCACTTTTGGTCAACTACAAAATTACCAAGCACAAGTCATCCCCGTACCGTCCCCAAGCCAACGGAGCGGTCGAAGCAGCAAACAAGACAATCGAGGTCATCATACGAAAAATGGCTTCAACAGGAAGGGATTGGCTCGAGAAATTACCACTAGCATTGTGGGGATACCGCACATCAATACGGTCAGCAACGGGAGAAACTCTTTACTCATTGGTTTATGGTTCTGAAGCCGCACTCCCAGTCAAACTCGAGGTTCCTTCTCTACGGGTCTTACTCTAGAACCAAGTCAACGAAGTTGATTGGATGCAAAGCCGATATGAATAACTAGCCCTACTCGACGAAAAGAGGTTGAGAGCGTTCGAACGCACAAGGGCTTATCAACAAATAATGGCAAGGGCTTTCAACAAAAAGGTGAAGCCTAGAGGCATCAAAGTGGGAGATTTGGTCCTGAGACAACTTCCTCCTAATTCCATGAATCCCCTTGGGAAATGGGGACCTCGATGGATCGGTCCTTACGTGGTCAAAGATACTAACCGGCGGTGCAGTCCGACTCGTAGACTTGGATGGCGACCAATTGCCAAAGGAGGTCAACCTCGACAAGCTCAAGAAGTTCAACGCTTAACAAATAAAGACCATTAAAAAAAAATAAAAAAAAATTGCTCGCTAGGTTGAAAACCCGCAAGGGCGGCCTAGGCAAAAATTAGAGCACATGCAAAAAAGAAGCCCGCTAGATTGAAAACCCGAAAGGGCGGTCTAGGCAAAAAACAGGGTGCAAAAAAAAAAAATGGTCTTCATTTGTTTGAACTACGGAGACCTGAGCCTCTCATCTAGAGGAACGTAGGCAACCTTCGGGTGCGGTCTAAAACATACCCAATCAAGTAATAACAAAATGCAATTTTATTCATCTCTTGAATTATTTTGACCATTACAACGGACGATGTTGAGCAATAAAACACAATAAAACATTAAATCCTAAACAAGTGGTCTATTTAATTGCAATCTTGGGGTACTAAGAAAAGTTTAATTTTCTCTTAGCCTTTGAAGGGACACCCGAACGGCTCTCAATCCTTGTCTTCTTGGGAGGACTAGGAACACTAAGGCGGACCGAAACCTTCTGCGCAACAAAGCGCCTCCGAGCATAAAAAGCATCCAAGGGAGTACCAAAGGGGTCGGCCAGAATGTTGTTTGAATCAGCGACAGCTTCCTTATACCTCAAAGCACTGCTAGGCTCAAAGTCCTTACCTAGCAATTCAACCCGGAGACTATCCACCCAAGTGATGCCACGGTAAAGGGTGCTGAACAGATAATTCAAGTAACTCTCAGAAAGAAAGATACTACCCCGGTGAATAGGGGCAGAAGCCCACCGATGGCGATTATCTCCCCAAGCTGACTGAAGCTCTCTTGAAAAGACCGGACCCATATATGAAACCGGATGGAACACCCCACTCCTCAGGAAAGGAATAATCTGTTGGTGACCAAACTGCCTCAGAACCCGCTCCAGCTGGTAAAATGAAGAATCTCTCAGGCCGGGTAGGACCACATGTTCAAAACCCAAAGTCCATTCCACAAAAGGACGAAGACCCCAAGCAGGAGGACACCACTCAATGTCAGCCGATAACCGAGATGCAAAGAATTTCTTCCAACCATCTTCAGATAAATCCCGAGTCAGTAGTTTTCTCCTATGAACAACAAAAGGAGAAAGATCACCCTCCAGAGAATAAATCTTGAAGTGCTCTCGAAGCCATACAGTTATGAGCAAGGGGCTTCCCCATCTCATCTCTCCTGTCCGATGCAACTCATCCAAGCCATGCAAAGTTTCCCCCACTATGAGAGGGATTATGCTAAACTGTTGCTCCTTTGCCTGCAAGACTATTTCAGCTAACTGTGCATCCGCAGTCCCGAGGGGTGTCACGAAAAGAACTTCGCTGAAAAGGCAAACCGCCATGGCATTCCTCTTAAAGGACTGAACCGCCATATCCTCTGAATGCAAACTGAAGAACATCGGCAACTCAGTTATGTCGACCGCAGTTCCGTGCAACATCTTCCTCACATCTCCGATAGGAAGGTTCAACAAGCCAGACCAAGAATCGATCACTCCACGATGGTATTTGGGGACGGAAATATGACCCACCAGCGGCATGCCAAGAATGGCACCAAAGTCATCAACGGTCGGCACCATTTCGTTTGCCGAAAAATTGAAGGTATGATTGTCACAATCCCAAAAGGCTGCAGCGGCCTTCAACAAATCCCAAACCAGCCTCAACGTCCGAAGGGTGAAGAGAATTCAGAACCCGAAGTCTTTGACAAAAGCTTTCTTAGGGTGGGTCTTGAAGGAATACACAAAAGTTGACAAATCCTTCTCATATTCACCAACAACCTTGGCATTAAGAACAAAAGAGTTGGAGGCCATGGCAAAAGTGGATTACAAGCTAAATTGAGCAAAGAAAGAATGTTCAAAAATGGCACAAGAGAGATGTTGGAAGAATGTGTTCGAACAGAAGCTGATATTATAGCTGTTGGGGGATCTTTTAGCCAGTAAATGTCAAGCCCCAGATTTCACTTCCCAGAAGCGCGCGCCTCCCACCGCTCCCATGATAGGCGCGCGCATCCCATGGCCACTAGCCGAGGCGCCCGCCTCCCGTCTTAGAAATGCCTCAATTGACCCTTTTCAAAGAAATAAATCACGCAAGAGAGAAGCTCAAGCAGCCCCAAGACCAATAGGATCAGCATTCCTCATCAAAGCCACAATAATCTCTGCCCTCGAACACACAGCTGGGCACACATTAATTCGATCCACCCCTAAGGCATGTCTAAATTGGCGTAAGATAGAAACTCCCACTAAATCTTAAAGCAGGGTGTGTCTTTTCTCAAAAATCAAAGTCAATCTTGACATTTTCCTCTCTAAAGGGAAAACATCTTTTCGATCCACAATCAACTGTGCCCGCACCCTGAGAAAAGTCAACATCAAATGCAGCCACCAATGGAAATTCGGTCAGCAATGGGCCACTAAGTTCACCACTTCTTGAAGCAACGCAACGGATTCACTAACGGATTCACCTACAAGGGTTCACCAACGGACTCATTCAACGGATTCACTAACGGATTCACCTACAAGGGTTCACCAACGGACTCATTCAACGGATTCACTAACGGATTCATCAAAACGGATTCACTAACGGATTCGTTAACAAGGGTTCACCAACTGACTCATTCAAGGGATTCACTAACGGATTCGTTAACAAGGGTTCACTAACTGACTAATTCAAGGGATTCACTAACGGATTCATCAAAACGGATTCACTAACGGATTCGTTAACAAGGGTTCACTAACGGACTCATTAAAGGAATCACTAACAGATTCGTTAACAAGGGTTCACTAATGGACTCATTCAAGGGATTCACTAACGGATTCATCAAAACGGATTCACTAACAGATTCGTTAACAAGGGTTCACCAACGGACTCATTCAAGGGATTCACTAACGGATTCGTTAACAAGGGTTCACTAACGGACTCATACAAGGGATTCACTAAGGGATTCATCAAAACGGATTCACTAACGGATTCACCAATAATGGTTCACCAACGGACTCATTCAAGGGATTCACTAACGGATTCATCAAAACGGATTCACTAACGGATTCACCTACAAGGGTTCACCAACGATTCACTAACGGATTCATCAAACGGATTCACTAACAGATTCGCCTACAAGGGTCACCAACGGCCTCATTCAAGGGTTCACTAACGGCCTCATTCAAAGGTTCACCAACGAACTCATGCAAGGGTTCACTAACGGACTCATCCAATGGACTCACTAACGGGTTCATCAAGCGGATTCACTAACGGATTCAGCCGGCAGATTTACAAACGGATCATGCCACCTCATCTACCAACAAAAGTCACTCACACAGGGAGCGCACCCCTATCTCTCGCAATTTCAAATTCCTGCTTTCATCGAGTCTTTACCTTTTCTTGGTGATATCCTCGGTGGATGTATTGTTTTTCGTCGGCGCGTTTTGCTTCACAATCCACGCCGTCGAAGGGCTATGTAGACACCCCGCCTTAGACCGTTCACCCCGATTGCACGGTTGATTTTGTGTTTCTCCCTCTTTTAAGTGTTTTTTTAGTTTCTGTTACTTCTGTTAAGTTCTTGACTGACTCCGTTAAGTACAGGGACTAAACTGAATAACAGGGCTGACTTTCCAGTCCATTCTGTCAAAAATGCCTTTTCCAAATCGCGCGCCTCCGCCTGTAGGGGTCAGATGCACGCGCCTTCCGCCCCCGATGTGGGAAGCGCGCGCCTCTGGGCGTCAGTTACAGATTTCTGTCCAAGAATCTCTCCCTTGCTCATTTTACATGATTTTCCCGAGAAATTGATCTTTGTGGCTTGGTTTTGGCACCAAAAAGACTTTACTTTGCAACTATATAAACCCCTCTAATTCACCTTGGATAAGGGGACTTTTGGACATTACTTTTGAAAGATTGGATAAAAATACTAAAACTTCTTCTTTGCACTCTTCTCAAACTACACAAGTACTTGAAGATATTGGAAGTCTAGGTAAACTATATTCATTCTTTTCCTCCCTCTCTACTTCATCTCTACTCTCTCTTTCTTTTTACTTTAAATCAAACGTGCAATCACCCCCAAATCATTTTGGGACATGACACCAAAGGATACTTCATTTCATTGAAGCTAGTCAAGGAGTTATCTCCCTACATTCTAAAAACACCCTTTTTAACCCCTTTTATTATTATCGAAGAATAGGAAGAACATTTCAATTATGTAGATTTTGAACAAGCAAGACCAACATTAGTTGGGCGAAATGGGTGTTTAAGTACTTCCCATTTCGTAACCTAACCCCCGAACCTCATAAACAAGAATCTCTGTTTTCGTAAATCAAACTTAGATTACACATTAGGTTTTTCTTATGTTTCCTCAATAACATAGGTGTCGACTCCACAAAATTAAAACAAGTTAGACATCCTAGGGTAACTCACCGCTCTAGCCCAAGCCGTGGCTCCCCCGGGGTATCTACAGTAAGTAACACGTTTTTTACATTTAGTTATAGTAAGTATTACTTTTGGCAAAAATAAAACAAAAAAAATGATTTTTTTATACCTCGGATCATGGGTTAATTTTTAGTTCTAAAGTGTAAAAGGTTGAAATATTATTTTTCCATACATATGTATTACATTTATGTATATATGCTGTTACATATAAGTAACATGTTTGTTACATTTAGTTATAGTAAATATTATTCTGGCAAACGAAAAAACACACAAAACATTTTTTTTCTTTCCTTTTAGACCCCGGATCATGGGTCCGGATAAACCCGTCTTTACTATGAGATGAGTTATAGTATTCTCATTTAAGTTTTTTTCTTGCATTATTAGAGTACATCTATTTCACAAATTGTACAGAACATGAACTTTAATAGTTTTGATTCGCAGGCCTAATGCATTTCTATAATATGTTATCTAATATAGAAAGACTCACGTTTTTTAGAGCATATTTTTTTTTTTCGGAAACTAGATTTTCCATAAGTTATAAAAAGTCACTACAAAAAAATGACTTTTGTTGGAACTTATTTACCGGCACTAGTAAAAGTGCCGTAAAATTGTGGCACTTTTTAAAAGAATGTCGCAAATTTCTGGCACTTTTTATGAAGTACCTCAAATTTTCGGCCTTTTTTCACAAAGTGCCGCTAATTTCCAGCACTTTTTCACAAAGTGCCACAAATTATCGGTATTTTGAAAAGTGCCGGAAGTTAGCGGCACTTATAAAGAGTGCCAAAAAAATTGCGGCACTTATTGAAAAGTGCCGCTAAATTTTCGGCATTTTTTTGTAAAGTGCCGCTAATAACAATAGGTCTCTTTTGAATAACTTTATTTAATTTTGAAATTTAATCATAGTTTTCATTTCACTTTGCTTTAATTTGTTAATTATAATAGATTTATATGTACTACAACCATAAAAAAGCATTAATATAAGCTTATAAGTTACGATAAATAATTATATGTGTAAATTTGTACCAAGAAATGATTTAGCTTAGTGGTAGAAAGCTTGCTTAATATGCGGGAGGTCTAGTGTTCGAATCTTGGTAAGTTTAATAATTTTTTATTTAAAATACGACAATTTAAAAAGTGCCAGAAAGTGACGGTAATTTTGCGGCACTTTTAAAGTGCCGGAAAGTATTACCGACACCACTTTTCCCAGCACTTAGAAAAGTGCTGGAAAATGTGTCGGAAATAGCTTTTCTGACACTTTTTTCCCGTTTCTGACACTTTTTAAAATGCCGCAAAAAGTCATATTTGTTTTAGTGAGTCCTGTTTTTATAGGTTTTATGTTTTAAAGCTTAGGGTTTAGGTTGTAGTTTTAGGTTTTAAGGGTATTATTAATATCAAAAAGTTTTTTTTTATAATTTATAGGGAAACTAGTTTACCCAAATCATACTCTTTTGAGAGTCTAAAATAGTTTCCCAAAATGTGATCGTCTCCATTCGTTGATTTCATTTTTGTATATTCTTTACATGATAAAGTATTGTACATTAATTACAAAGTAACAAAATCTTAGGTGCAATGATTTTATTTGTGTTTTTAATTAGGGTGTGATGGTTCATTATCGATGCAACCAATAACATATTACCAATACATGTTATGAGCAAGATTTTGTGACTTTGTTGTGTGTCACTAGCATTGCTCTTCAAAATAAATGTCTCGTTATTTGTATGGTAGTATGAAAGTACGTTGAGAAATAATTTTAAGTTAATTCATTATCATAATCATTTTTTTAATTATTATTTGTAATCGTGTATCTCACAATATCAATAAATTTTAATAATTTTATTAAAATAGTTAAATTAACTTAAAATTACTATTAAATTTTCTTCGTTCTAACATACAAAAAATACAATATTTTAGGACATATGAAATGAAGTATTGTATTATGAGTTGGTCTCCTATCCATCTCATAGTAAAGACGGGTTGATCCGGACCCATGACCCGAAGCATAAGTTTTTTTTTTTTTTTTTCATTTGCCAAAAGTAATACTACCTCCGTCCTAGAGTATATGTTCACCCTCCTATTTGCACGGAGATTAAGAAATGGCGAAAGTGATGTAAGTGCTGTGAGTATAAAAGTAAGGTAGGAAAGAAAATGAATGAGATGGAATAGTAAGTTGATTGATGTTGTGAGTATAAAAGTAAAGTAGGAGAGAGAATGAGTAGGAGTAATATTAAAGATTCTTGGGGACAGAAGGAGTAGGTACTATAACTAAATGTTCAATTGTGTTACTTATATGTAATATTGTTTATAAGTAAATGTAACACATGTTACAAAAACAAATTCGTTCATATTACTCATCTTTCAACAGTAATACTAACTATATAACTACGTATAAGACTAAATATAACTAAATGTAATTTTCTTTATGTTGAAATATGATAGTGTTTTTTCAGAATAAAAGAACTAGAGTATTTTGATTAAATTATTTTGAAAGAAAGTAAAGTAACAATTGAAAAATAACAGTTTGTACACATGAATATAATTGTTTGTATAAGTAATTGTAACACTTTGGTAGACAAAATTGTAACACATTTCTATAGATAATGTAATACATTTACATGTATCATCATAAATTGAACTCATTGGATTTTATTATTTGAAAACATATGGATAATGTAACACATTTCTAAAGATAATGTAATACTATTACATGTATCCTGATAAATGTAACAAGTAAACATAACAGTTTCTTGAGTAAACCACATTTCTGACATCTGTACTATGCCCAGAATATCATTTTAACTCTCGTACTGCCGAAACAACAAATGTAACCTGCGTACTATTGATTAATTGACAAAACTAACCAATTTCTCTAATGGACCGTCAAAAAGTTAACGAGAATGTCCTAGTAAGAATCTAGTTGGCCCATCCATGTTGACGTGGCGGTGATTGGACAAAAATTAACTGAAACTTGTTCAAATTTGAAAATTCATTAAAAATTAAAGGAACTCAATTGACTAATTAATCAGGGGTTAAAGTGTAATGCTAATATCTATGCATCATCACCTTCAACACCATTAACACCACTAACACCACCAAAACCAGCAACATCACCATAGCCACCACCACCACTACCACCATCACCATAGCCACCACCATCACTACCATAACCACTAAAACAACAAACAAACATAGCTTCAAAAATTCACTACAATAACAAAATCAGCTTCTTCACAGATTCAAACCCTTTCCTCAAATCAATCCCAAAATTCACTCTCTCCATACTCTTCTCCACAGTTCTCAAACCACACCCACCATCGTTCTCTCCTTACGCCTCACCCAATGTATCCTTTCACTCGCAAACCACACCCACCATCGAAACCCAAATCCCATTCAATCACTCTTTGGATCCGCCAAACAAACATAATTTACACTACGAATTTCTGTTGAAAATTGATTTGGGGGTTTTCAAACCCTAACCAAATACCCAAATTTTGTGTTGTTGTTGCTAGGGGTGAAGGGATAAGAGAGAGTGAAGGAGAGAGAAGTGGGGGCAGGGGGGACATGGTTTAGGAGAGAGAGGGAGGAGATGGTGTTTGAAGATGAAGGGATTAGTGAAGGAGAATCATCGGCATGGAATTAAGATATATATATATATATATATATATATATATATATATATATAGAGAGAGAGAGAGAGAGAGAGAGAGAGAGAGAGAGAGAGAGAGAGAGAGAGAGAGAGATGAGCACTGTTGCTTCCTTTAAAAATAATAATAATAAATAAATAAATAAATAAATAAATAAAATCTTATGAGTTAACAAGTGTTAACATCAGTTAACAATTTCGTTAGAAATTTAACCATTATAGTTTAGTTTTCGCCAAGTCAGCGACACGTTGGCGTGGACTTAGTCAACAAGATACTTACTAGGATAGCACGTTAAATTTTTAACGGATATTAGGAATTTTGGTCAATTCTACTACTTTATTAATAGTACGCGTGTAAGTTTTGTTGTTTCAATAGTACGAAGGTAAAATTGAAAAAACTGGATAGTACGGATGGCCAAAATGCAGTTTACTCAAGTTTTTTAGACAAAATGTACCCTCTCCGTCCTAGAGTATATGTCCACCCTCTCATTTGAACGGAGATTAAGAAGTGGTAGAACTGATGTAAGTGTTGTGAGTATGAAAAGTAAAGTAGGAGAGAGAATGAGTGGAATGAACGTGGTTGATTGGTGTTGTGAGTATAAAAGTAAAGTATGAAAGAGAATGAGTGGGAGGAATAGTAAAGATTCTTTACAATTTTATGAAATGAACATATACTCTGGGACATACTAAAAAGTAAAGGATTCCCGGACATATACTCTGCGACAGAGGAAGTAATACTTTTCTACTAAAAATATAACATATTGTTTTGAAAAATGTAACACTTTACACTTTGGTAAAAGAAAATAGAGTATAATTTTCAAAATAATAGTGTTACATTCATTTATATAAATTGTTACTTTTTTATTTTTACAATATTACTAAAACAAGTGTTTTTAGTTCTAAAAGTGTAAAAGGTTGAACTATTAGTTTTCCATACATATGTGTTACATTAATGTATAAACACTATTAGATATATGTAACACGTTAGTTACATTTAGTTGTAGTAAGTATTACTTTTGGCAAATGAAAAAGTCAAAAAAAAAAAAAAAAAAAAAAAAAAATTATACCCCGGGTCATGGGTTACTTTTTAGTTCTAAAGTGTAAAGGGTTGAACTATTACTTTTGCATACATATGTAATTATGTATTACATTTTTGTATATATACTGTTACATATAGGTAACACGTTTGTTACATTTAATTATACCCTCCGTCTCAGAGTAAGAGTCCTACTTTATATTTTGGTACGTCCCAGAGTAAGAGTCCACTTCCTAAAATGACAAAGAATTTTTACTATTTATCTCATTCATTCTCTCTCATACTTTACTTTTATACTCACAACACCAATCACCTCACTATTCCCTCCCACTCATTCTCTCTCTTACTTTACTTTTACACTCACAACACTTACTTTACTTCAACCATTTTTTAATATCCGTGCAAATGGGAGGTATGACTCTTACTCCAGGACGGAGGGAGTAGTAAATATTACCTTTGACAAACGAAAAACACACACAAAAATTTGATTTTATTTTAAAAAATTATTTTTAGAGGGGGTCATGGGTCCGGATCAACCTGTTTTTATTATGGGACAAATTATAGTGTTCTCATTTATGTTTTTTCTTGTACTACTAGAGTACATCTATTTCACAAATTGTACATGTAATACCCGACTCCCCTCCCCCTCATTTATATAATTTTGGACTCATTTATTTATTAATTGGACCGAGGCAATTAATGAAAGTATTGGGCTTAAGTTATTGAGTTGAAATAGAATAGCCCAAGTCATTATTTTATGTGGAGAAGGAATCCTTTTTGGGTTAGGAGTGAAAACCCTTTTAATATATAAACCCCTCTCTAAGATCCCTAACTGATTATTATTCCACAACAAAAGAAAAGAAAACAACGGGAGAAAGAGAGAGAGAGGCGCAGAGAGAGAGAACTCGGGTGAAGAGAGAAAGAGAAGGAGGAGGTGTTCATCGAAGGTACTCCCCAACCCCTCTTATCTTTTCCCTTTCATTGAATCATTAATGTTATGATTTAGAAACCCTAAAGAATAATGATTGATCATCTAGGGTTACATGAATTGAATTAAGAAGGAAGAAGAATGGTTTGTGAAGGTGTGTGTGTGTGTGCGCTGTATGCACAGTGTGTGTGTGTGTTGTGTGGGCGCGTGTGTGTGTTTGTGTGTGTGCTGTGAAAAGTGAGTTTGGTGGGTGTAACGATATTGTTGAATGTGAGGATTGGGAATTGATCCTAGAAACCCTAAGGGTATTTTGGTAAGCCAAAAAGGGTATTGTAGTAAATCTATTTGGGTAATTGTGAAACCCAAGAATGATAGTTAAACCTAGAAGAGTTCAAGAAGAGATTAACTCATAGGTTAACACAAGAAAGTAAAGTATTTGAGGACGAAAGTAAATAGTAGTTACTTTTCTCTAAGAGTATGATTTTGCATGATTGTAGATTCGTGCGCGTGGTTTTGCCAAGAGAAGTACGCAAGCCAAGGTAAGGGATTACGTTCCTAAGTCTTTTTGAGATTCATCCTTTGAAATAGGATCCTCATTATTCTTTCTAAGTGTAGCTACCAAGTGGCCGGTAGTATTTGAACTCCTATGACATGAACGTCTTTTCGAATGATCTTACCCTTGATGTGTTTTGTTCAATGGGTATCTAAAGTGAATTGATTTGTGTTATGTGTTCTTGTACCTTTGAACACTTGAATGAATGATTATTGTATCTAATTAAAATAGGTGCAGTTAGCTTTGTCTGATTCAAAAGGACTTAGCAAGAATTAGTCTGATTGAAAAGGACTAAATGAAATTGTCTAGTTTGATTGAAAAGAACTTAGACACTTATATGCTATTTGATGAAGTAGCTTAATGATCATGATCTAAATTAATAAGGGAGCACCCTGAAAAGGTGTAAGGTCTCTTATTCTCTATATACCTTGAAAAGGTGTAACACCCTGAAAAGGTGTTTGAAAATATGGAATTGACGAACTTGTGATAGTGCCACAACTTCTTAAGTATTGTAACTGTATTTTGAAAGTGTACAGTTAAGTTATTGATGATTAGCCTTTCATTGAGAATATTGTTTGGCTCCGTTCTTTCGGTCGTCTCTTCTTAGTACCCGAAGAAATCCCGTATGAACTTACTGAGAATTGTTCGCTCACCCCTTTCATTCATTTTCACCTCCCAGGTAAAGAGTAGGAAAAGGGATAGTCACGAGGATGGCGGCGCAGTTGAGGAGACTGAAGTTATTACTTTAATGTTTTAGTTGACTAAGCTAGCCGTTAAGTTGAAACACAATTATGTTTCCGCATTATTTTGAATTGTGGTTAGATGGAACTAGCCGTTACATTTGAACGTTATATTTTGAATTGTGTTTGATGTTTGGGATTTCCCTGATTTTGGGATAGTTATTATTTAAATTAAGAGCTTGTCTCCTGTACCCCCGCCGCATGGCGTGCGGCGGGACTTTTCCATTTTTATTTTTATTTTCGTTTTTGTTTTTGCCACCCCCAACTTTTTTTCCTCCCAACAAAAGTAACACTTGTTATAATGAAATGTAACACTTTTTTCTTTCAAATGTAACACTTTTTTTTTTAAAAAATGTACCACAATTTTGCTGCAATAGATTAAAGATAACATAAAAGATTGATAACTAAATTAATGTAACACTTTTTATAAAGGAATGTAATACTTTTTTTTCAAACGTAACACTTTTTTTTTCAAATGTAACACTTTTTTAAAAAAATGTACCACAATTTTGCTGCAATAGATTAAAGAGACCATAAAAATTGACAACTAAACAAATGTCACACTTTTTATAAAATAATGTAACACTCTTTTTTCAAATGTAACACTTAACATAAGATTGACAAACTAAACTAATGTTACATTTTATAAAAAATGAATGTAACATTTTTTTCGTCAATTGTAACAGTTTATATTCTTAAATGTAACATTATATATGAAATGTAACAATTTTTAATTGAAAAAGTAACAATTGAAATGCAAACCCATTTTTTTTTTGTAAAACTGCTGTTACCTTTAACAGTAGAAAATGTTACTTTTTGAAGATGAAAGTGTTACTTTATGAGAACAGAGTGTTACATGTTAGCTGATGAGCAACTCAAACTTTTTGTGTGTAAAAAAAAATGTTTTTTTTAAAAAAAAAAAAATCAAACCATATCATGACCTATGTAGTTTTATTCGTCTCGTTGAGACGAACACAACGGTATTTTAATTTTTTTTTTTCTGAGTTATAAATCTCAAGATATAGCATTTTAAAGTTAATGGGTTTTTTTTAAAAGGTGACACGTGGCAGCGCGCGACTGGGTGAACCAGCCAGTGGCTCACAACGCGCCACGTGTCAATCTCGCTGTGGAGGAAAGGCTGGGCGGGTCGGGCCGGGCGGGTCGGGTTTGCCCGCCGCACACCATGCGGCCGTTGTAGGTGAGAATTTGTCTTAAATTAAAGACTATTTTATTATTGGAAAGTTTGGGTCGTTACAATACAAATCATGTCCTTTAATTCTTGTATTATTAGAGTATATTTATTTCACAAATTGTACGGATCATGTCCTTTAATAGTTTTCACAAATTGTACGGATCATGTCCTTTAATAGTTTTGATGCGCAACCTTATTGTATTTCTAGAATATATTGTTATCTAATATAGCAAAGACTCACGTTTTTGAGAGTCTAAAATATTTTCCCTGAAAAAGCAGGGTCAAGGCTTAAGTCAGAAAGGAAGTGATATCCAAAGTTTTGTCACTGCAACGATATCACTTCTGCCAGCACTCACACACACGAAGAGAAAATAATTTCTGGAAAGAGTTGCAGCGGAAAAATCACACAAGAAAATAATTTTCTCAAGATATATAAATTATATATCTTGAGGAATGCCTCAAAAGGCGAGACCTTAACTACTAATAAGAGAGAATTACAAGGTCGAAAATTCCTAAAGCTATTACAACGAAAGCTTCTAGGAACGAACTAAGTCTATAACACAATTCCTAACCAAGCCAAGACTTTTATAAAACTCGATATAAGAACATAAAAGTATTTTGAGAATTTATAAGGAAACAAGGAAAAGTGTAAAGACTTTTGTGTGAGGAAAGTGTGTTGTGATTGCCGTGAGTTCCATCTTCACTTCCTCATCTATTTATAGTACTTCTTGGACTTGGGGAATACTCCAATAATGGCTGAGATGGATCACAAAAATGTGGGTAGTGGAGAGCTTGAGTTGGCCGAGTCTTGGGGATGAATATCTCCACATTTCCTATAAAATAGGAACAACTTCTTTGTGCCCAAGTAATGTGCTTCGCCTTGTTGTACCATTGAACTTCTGCGCCTTGTACTCTATCCTCCAAAAACTCAGATGTTGAATGGGTCAATTACCCATGTGTTTGTTGTTGAGGAATTCCCATGTGTTATGAATAAAATCTCCTTTTTATTCATAACTCTCTTTTTATCTTCCATGTATTATTCTAGCATATATTATACCTGAAAATTGGACCAACATAAACAATAAACTTGCACAAATATTAGTTATTAGTCCAGCAATTATTTATGAAGCAAATATACAAATATATGCAGACTATCCGACGGTATCACTTGGACAGTGTGGTCAGCACTTGTGGTATCACCACATTATGCACTTACAATCTCCCCCTTAATTGTATATTTCTTCACAAACTAAATAATGCTGCGACCTGCAAGACAAAGTTAGTCACAGCACTAGAATATACATGCAATCTTCTCAAAAAATATCTCCCCCTCAAAGAGGCGAGTCAACCAAAATTAACAATGACATTTTAAAAAAGTTTTTAAACAAAAAACAAAGTACCAAATGACCGAAACAGTTCACGGTCACAAACACACATCCAAATATCATGAAGTGTAACCCACACTTCAAACAACCAACCAAAAAATGTTTAACAAACCAACAACCAAATAAAATTGTTTAAGTGCCACCACCACAAATTTAAAAACAACTAATAAAAAGTTTGTTTTAATCACCACCCACTACCAAAATAAAATTGTTAAAGAACCACACCCCTGCTTTACTCATCATCCTCAGCCTCGTCCTCTTCATTTACTCATCATCCTCAGCCTCGTCCTCTTCATTTCCTGGTTGAGTATCATTGCCTCCAGCACTTGTTCCAGCACCTGCGGTAGCACCCGAGGCAGCAGCATTTCCTCCCCCTGTTTGTGATGAAATATGATCAAGAAATACAGACAAATCATCATGAATCTTCATCCAGGAGTTGACCTGATCCTTTACGTTTTCCATAACCCTGTTTAAAAACTGAACAACAGCAACCGTGGAAATCATAGAAGAAGTGCTGTCAGAAGTGTTGACCTCACTTTGGGTAGCACTCTTTGCTGTACCTGTAGGGATAGGAAACGAAAAGTCTGGAACAGAAGGTCTAGCTTTTGCCTGGGAACGCTGAGCAGGAAAAGGTTTAGAGACCAAAGGTGGGGACGGTTTGGACCACGGTAGATCAACATGTCGGTTACCTCTCTTCAATTGATTATCAATAACATAGTAGCTAGGGCCGGAAGTGAAGATATTAGAGCCTAGTACTTGATATTTTTGAAAGGTTAAGACACGAAAGATCAAGGATGGATATGGAAGGTAGGATGGTTCTTTTCTTTTAGGCCAATTCGAAAGATGTTTGAACACTAGATTCCCAAAGTTGATCGATTTGTTTTTCCCTAGCCTATACAAAACTCTCGCTTGCTCCATAGTAAGGTTTTGATCACTCTTTGAAGGAAGCCAATTAAGCAAGCAAAGCTTGTGTAAAACCGAGTAAAGAGAGGTAAGTTTAGAGGCGGGGAATTTGACTTTGGGATCGGTTGGCCAATGTTGGACTTCATTATGGGTTAGGAATTTAACCATTGCATCTTTGTTACGATTAAAACTTTCCTCGATGATATTGGGCAATCCTAAGGCTTTGTTAATGATGTTGGGGTTGAAAAGAAACACTTTACCCCTAACAAACACCTTCCCGAATTCTGGAGCAGTTTCATTGTCTATGTTTGGACTAAGATTAGCATAAAAATTCCTTACCACCTTATCAACATAAGCCATTGCTTGGGTGTTAGGGATCAAAAAATTCCGGTCCTCAAGGAATTGATACACACCACTTTTCTTTAAATCATCCTCATCAATGTTTTTCTCTTCCCAAAAAGGGGTATTGCTATGTTTTAGCCAAAAAGACATACCCGACTCTTTATAGAACTCAAGAGAATAAGGATCTAAAGGAAAAGCTTCATTATCTTCAACTCTAACATGCTCATTTTCAGAATCATCAGAAGAATCAGAGACATGAGGAGAAGAATGATGTACCTCCTGAGATTTGGACCTGGTCTGAGCTTGCAGAGGTGAAGGTGCTGGCCTTCTGCGGGTAACACCTTTGTCAGCACCCTGAATACCCTTCCCTTTTTCAAGTCTTTGTTGTGCTGCAGCAAGGGTTTCACTATCTTGTTCCTGTTCATCCACCCACTGATCGAAGTCATCCTCTGTAGGTTCTTGCTCTACGGTATAATTTTCATCCGAGGCATGAGCGGAAGACAGACTCTGAGACTCTTCATCTGATACTTCAACAGGATCAGCTGGAGTGTTGGAATTTGCTTTGTTGAAGATAGCCCTTAATCTGCTTGAAGTCCTCTTTTTAGGTGCTTGGAAAGATGGTGGTTGTGGCGGATCTTTCCGCTTCTTATTGGTGGCTTTGGTGGTTGTTGCAGCTGGTTGGGAAGGAGCCATGGCGGGAGGAGCTTGGGCGACTGGAATTGGAGATGGACCGGACACCACAATCGCTAAGGAAGGCGGTGATGTCACCGGTGTTATCGCCGGTGATGTCTCCATAGGAGAGAAAAATCTAGCCTCACCCACACTTGGAGAGACTTCCATTGGCTCGGTGGTTGCTTTGGATGGTGAAGCCATTGATGATTTGAGAAGAAGAAAGAAGAATTTTATGAGAGGGATTTTCTAGGGTTTGAGAGATTGAGAGAGAGATAGACGAGAGAGAGAGACCTCGGCGAGTTTTGATGAGGGAGGAGGGTTTATTTAGGATTTAATTAGGAAGTATTCAATTGGGAGTTAAATACTCAACATTAATTTAAGATAACCTTTCCTAATCCTAAAAACACTCAACTCCCTCTATTTTTAGCTCTCCCTATTTTCTAGCTAGATAGGTAAACTCAAACTCAACTCCCACATTTTTGAAAATCAACCGGTCATTATCCCCAAAAAGCTTTTTTTTTATTTTAAAGAAAATAAAAATTAAGAAAAATAAAACAATCTAGAATAAATCGACATAGGTAACAGAGGTTAAAAAGTTTTGAAATTCAAATTCAATTATGACTCCAAAATTTTAGGAATGTATTTACCTAATTTGATTTACCAAAAATAAAACATAAAAGGATTTAATAAAAACCTTTTTGAAATCAAAAACTCCACAAATTTAAGGGACTTTCGGACTTCCCAAAATTAATTATTAATTCCGAAAATAATAATGTGGCACATACTAATGTGTTATTGGCAATGATGGTAACACTTTAGAGAACACATAAGTCAAATATCCCCTTGATAAAAACTTTTTATATTTAAAGAACATAAGGCAAAACAATCCTCATTATTAACACTTGAGGTACCTTGTTAAGCTTCTATATGATAAGCAATTGAGGCATAAACAAGCTATTCTAAATTCAAACACTTGAGGCATAGTAAGCCTTAATTGAGAGTGTTTGAGGTAAAATAAATCTAACAAGTTAGATAAAATAAGCTTGATCTTCATTTTTAAGCACTTTAAAATAAGTATAATTTACATTTCAATATCTACAAGATAGCATCGTAGTAACGAGCTCCGTGCTCCGAGTCCTTATAAAGTGTAAAAAATACTTTAGTGATTTGCACCTTTCAAGTAGGATACACTGTAGTAGCGAACTCCATGTTCCTAATACTTAGTGCGAAATCACTAGATAGTATCTCCCTTTGGCAAGAGTGCATCGTCGCAGCGAACGCCGTGCCCCGAGTTACTTAGGAAATACTATAAGTGCTTTTTGCCTTTTGCCTTTTAATTTTATCACAAAAATTAGTGACTTTGTCACTTTTGAGTACAAAGGGGATTTGACAAACATGTTAACCAAGTATAAACCTACCAAAACAAAAAGGTCAGCATGTGCCGCTCCAAGAGCTTAAAAAAAACAATTTTTTTTTTCACAGTGTTACCAGAAGTGTTGACAACACTCAGGGTAACACTCATAAACATTAGATTAAATAATACAAAGACCAAGAGATCTTTTCAAACTAGAAAATCTCTCATGGTCAAGAGCCTTGGTAAAAATATCAGCAAGTTAATACTTAGTATCAATATGCTCTACGTTTATCAAATCTTTTTCAACCAAGTCTCTTAGAAAATGGTGACGAATATCAATGTGTTTAGTGCGGGAATGTTGAACCGGGTTTTTTGAAATGTTTATTGCACTCAAGTTATCACAGTACATGGTCAAAGTGTTACTCTCAAGACCATAGTCATCTAACATGTGTTTTAACCAAATAAGTTGAGAACAACAACTCCCGGCTGCAACATATTCTGATTCAGCAGTCGAGAGGGAGACACAGTTCTGTTTACGACTATACCATGATACTAAGTTATTACCCAAAAAGAAACACCCCCACTAGTACTTTTCCTATCATCCATGTCACCCGCCCAGTCAGAATCACTAAAACCAACAAGATTGGTATTAGTATCTTTAGAAAACCATATTCCTAAATCACTCGTCCCCGACACATATTTGATAATCTTTTTGACATAATTTAGGTGGGAAAGTTTATGACTGGCTTGATATCGTGCGCATACACACACACTAAACATTAAATCAGGGCGACTTGCGGTAAGATAGAGGAGACTACCTATCATAGAGCGATATAGGGTTGGATCCACATCCTCCCCAACTTGGTCCTTTCCCAACTTCAGTGTCGAACCCATTGGTACTTTAGACTCCTTGGCATGCTCCAACCCGAACTTTGTTACTAAACTTTTCGCATACTTGCTCTGAGAGATGAAGATCCCTTCATTCGACTGTTTCACCTGCAATCCAAGGAAAAAGTTTAGTCCCCCTATCATACTCATTTCGAAAGTTGATAACATGGCATTCACAAATGTTTTCAAATAGGTTTCTGATGTGGAGCCAAAAACAATGTCATCAACATATATTTGAGCTATGACAAGGGTTTTACCATTTCTTAAGATAAACAAAGTCCTATCGGCTTCTCCTCTAACAAAACCATAATCTAACAAAAATTGAGTTAAGCGTCCATACCATGCTCGAGGATCTTGTTTCAAGCCATATAATGCTTTTATAAGCTTATAAACATGGTGTGGTTTGAATGGATCTTTTGGTTGTTCAACATATATTTCTTTATCAATATATCCATTCAAAAACGCTCCTTTCACATCCATTTGGTGCAATGTGATTTTAAGGTAGCAAGCTATAGCCAAGAGGAGTCTTATGGACTCAATTCTAGCCACAGGTGCGAAGGTCTCATCATAATCGATACCTTCGACTTGTGTATATCCTTGAGCCACAAGACGAGCTTTATTACGAACAATGTTACCCGTTTCATCACTTTTGTTTTTGAAAATCCATTTAGTCCCAATAACATTAGTGTTAGCGGGACGGGGAACTAAAGTCCAAACATTATTTCGGGTAAATTGTTCAAGCTTCTCTTGCATAGATTGAATCCAAAAATTATCTTTTAAGGCCTCAATCACATTCTTAGGCTCAACGAAGGAAATAAAACAAGAGTGTTTTACCTGAGCATATGTGGTAGACATACACACATACCTTACCATATCTCGATAATTGAAGGTTCTTTGTTCCTCGTTTGAATTCCTTCATTTACTTCCCTATTACTTGTGTAGAAGGATGATTCCTTCTTATTCTGGCTGGGAGATCCCTCCTTATAACTTCATGAACCTCTGTACCTTCTGGATTTTCTTGTTCTGTTTCAGCAGCGGTCCTGGAATCAGGTGATACCGGAAGTGTTGTCTCAACAATGTTATCACTTCGGTCAGCACCTGCTTCATCAACAGAATCAGGATTCCCTCTGTTTTCAGTCAGCTCGTCTGACAGAATCAAGGGAGATTCTTGTGGTCCTTCACCTGTATTGTTCAACAAGTCATCAAAAACAATGTTAATCGACTCTTGGATAGTTTTTGACCTTAGGTTATATACCCTATATGCTCGACTATCTTGAGTGTATCCAAGAAAAATTGCATTATCACTTTAGAGTCAAACTTAGTCAATTGATCCCGGTCATTTAAAATGTAACACACGCACCCAAAAACATGAAAATAGTGAACTTTAGGCTTCTTTCCTTTCAAAATCTCGTAAGGTGTCATAGTGGTACCGGGTCTTAAGAAAACTCTATTAGCGGTGTGACAAGCGGTATTTAGTGCTTCGGCCCAAAATCTTTTAGAAATTTGTTTAGAGAACAGCATTACACGGGCCATTTCAAGTAAAGTCCGATTTTTCCTTTCGGCAATCCCATTTTGTTGAGGCGTTTTGGGTGCCGAGAATTCATGGTGGATTCCCATTTTCTCACAGAAGGAAGAAAAAGAAGCATTTTCAAATTCTTTACCATGATCGGATCTTATACGAGAAACAGAAGCACAAAAACATGTTTTTGATTTTTGAGTGTAAGATTCTGAACTTTTCAAATGCCTCAGATTTTTCTTTTAAGAAAAAGATCCAGGAGAATCTAGAAAAATCATCAACAACTATTAAAGAATATTTCCTACCACCCAAACTATCGACTTCAACAGGACCCATTAAATCCATATGTAAAAGTTGAAAACAATGTGTTGTTCCAGAGTACTGCTCATGGTATTGGGTAGCACTGTGGCCAACACGAGTTTGTTTGCCTTTAAGACAACTTTCACAAATGATTTTATTTTGAAATCCAAATTAGGAACACCTTGAATAGCACCAAGTTTAATAATCTTTTCAATGTTTCGAAAATTGGCATGTCCTAACTTTTGGTGCCATAAGGTTGTGACATCAACTCTCACGGAGTTGCATACCTGTTTGTCTTCCACACAATAACAATTGTCGGTTGATCTAGTAACCTGACATCACCACTTGTTAGTACGATCAAAGACCTCACAAGTATTTTTTGTTGAATTTTACCTCTAAATTGTCATCACAAAGTTGGCTTATACTAATTAAATTAGCTACAAGACCATCTACATGTAGACATTTTTTAAAGCGGGAAAACCGGACACATTTAAAGTTCCTTTCCCGATTATCTTACTCTTACTACCACCACCATAAGTAACATTACCTCCAAGAACAGATTCATAGTCTTTCAAAAACAATTTTGTTCCCGTCATGTGACGTGAACACCCACTATCAAAATACCATGAACCTTCAACATTAGTTCTTAAAGGCAGTAAACACAACATCACATCTTTGATTGTTTTAGGTCTCATTTCTTTCTTACTTTGATTTTGTTTCTCTGATAAAACAGTGATATCGGAAGTGATGGGTAACACTTCAGGTAACACTGAGGAACTGGATTGATTTCTTTTCATAAAGGTATGACTTTTGTTTTTAAAATGTCCAGTATGTGACAACAGTACACACCTTCCCTTAATCCGAGATTTTGAAAGAAAAATCATTATATTTCCACGTTCATTTACAAAACATTTTGATTTCTTCCAAGACAAAGAAGAGATAATATTATCTAAAGAATCTTGAAAACCAATACCTGCCCGAGAGGTTTACTTAACATGAGGATCTCATCAGTTTGGTAGACCCCGTGTTGAGTTTCTTAAGTTTGGTTTCGGCGAGGGACATTTGGCCGGGACTTTTGCAAGCTCAGCATCCTTCTTTGTGAGCTCGATTTCTAGAGTAGCCACGCCAATCTTAGTTGCTGAGTTTCTTTGGTCAAGAATTGCACCATACTATGCTCCCTCTTGTATTCTTCAAGGATGTCCTCATAAAGGTTCCTCAATCCTCTTATGAGTTCATCCTTACTCATCTCAGCATCCTCTTCAGATCTTCCTGCATCCATGTTAATAGACCCCACAAAACAAACATCATTATCAGAATTGAAATCATTATACCTGCTGGGTATTATCACAGGTGTTATCCCACTTGGTTTATCACTTGGGATAGCACTTTCTGTGTTCGAGTCACACACAGTGACAAACATGGTTGTCTCGTCTGGTTCTTGAGCATGGTCCACTCCTTCTTCTTCATTATCACTGAGAGACACCCACAAGCTCTTACCCTTCTTCCTCAGATTATTTGCGCATTCATTGGCATAGTGACCCCATCCTGAACAAGTATGACATTGAATGGAGTCGAGGTAATTGTGATTGGAGCTCGACTGATCCGAGGACGCCCTTCGGATTGGATTCACCTTCTGAGTGGTTGGGAGTGTCCTCCTTGGCATCGAATCATACACCTTGGTTTGTTGTTCCTTTGCTTTTACCTGCATATTTTCTTTGTTGAATTTTCTTAACATAGAGTTATATTTCCTAGCAAGTAAAGTAACACTAGTATTTTCATCCATTTCATCAAAAACCTCATCTTCCTCATCTTTTACACAACGAAGGAAGAAGTTTTTAAAGCAACATTTTTGCCTTTAATAGCATCACTTTGATCAGCGAGATTTAGTTCAAAATTTTGCAAAATGCTCATCAAAGTATTAATATCCATGGTTGCAAGATTGTGAGCCTCTTCAATAGATGACACTTTAATATTGAAGCGCTCAGGAAGATTTCTAATTGCTTTTGAAACAAGTTGTTTATTTGTAAAAGGTTCACCCAAAACTTGACATTCATTAGCAATATCAAAAGTTTTTCAAAATATGAAGAGATATCTTCATTTTCACTCATCCTCAATCTTTCAAATTGACTAGTGAGCCTCCTAAGCTTAGTTTCACGCACACTATCATCCCCTTCACAAAATCTTTGTAAAGTATCCCATGCCTCCTTAGCAGTGGGAGTATTTTGAATGAGTTTAAAATATGCATATCAACCCACTCATAAATGGCATTAAGTGCCTTTTCATTAAAACCAGCTAGGGCGTTTTCCTCATTTGTCCACTCGGATTCAGGCTTGACTTGAACGTCACCATCCCCATCCGGCGGCAACAATGGAACAGAATAACCATTCACAATAGATCGCCATGCCCGGATATCAATTGATTTGATATACGAACGAAGGCGGATCTTCCAATAGGCGTAATTTGAACCATCAAGAACAGGGAGTCTTTTTTGATTAGGATTTGCAGGATCATAAGCCATGACACACTGGACCGATGTACTTAGTATATCAAGTAACCAGCTCTGGTGCCAATTGAAAAAGCAGGGTCAAGGCTTAAGTCAGAAAGGAAGTGATATCCAAAGTGTGTCACTGCAACGATATCACTTCTGCCAGCACTCACACACACGAACAGAAAATAATTTCTGGAAAGAATTGCAGCGGAAAAATCACACAAGAAAATAATTTTCTCAAGATATATAAATTATATATCTTGAGGAATGCCTCAAAAGGCGAGACCTTCATTACTAATAAGAGAGAATTACAAGGTCGAAAATTCCTAAAGCTATTACAACGAAAGCTTCTAGGAACGAACTAAGTCTATAACACAATTCCTAACCTAGCCAAGACTTTTATAAAACTCGATATAAGAACATAAAAGTATTTTGGGAATTTATAAGGAAACAAGAAAAAGTGTAAAGACTTTTGTGTGAGGAAGTGTGTTGTGATTGCCGTGAGTTCCATCTTCACTTCCTCATCTATTTATAGTACTTCTTGGACTTGGGGAATACTCCAATAATGGCTGAGATGGATCACAAAAACGTGGGTAGTGGAGAGCTTGAGTTGGCCGAGTCTTGGGATGAATATCTCCACATTTCCTATAAAATAGGAACAACTTCTTTGTGCCCAAGTAATGTGCTTCGCCTTGTTGTACCATTGAGCTTCTGCGCCTTGTACTCTATCCTCCACAAACTCAGATGTTGAATGGGTCAATTACCCATGTGTTTGTTGTTGAGGAATTCCCATGTGTTATGAATAAAATTTCCTTTTTATTCATAACTCTCTTTTTATCTTCCATGCATTATTCTAGCATATATTATACCTGAAAATTGGACCAACATAAACAATAAACTTGCACAAATATTAGTTATTAGTCCAGCAATTATTTATGAAGCAAATATATAAATATATGCAGACTGTCCGACGGTATCACTTGGACAGTGTGGTCAGCACTTGTGGTATTACCACATTCTGCACTTACATTCCCAAAATGTGATCGTCTGCATTCGTTGATTTCATTTTCGTATATTCTTTACATGCTAAAGTATTATACATTAATTACAAAGATATTGCTATCTTAAATAGCCTATTGACAGTCATATAAATATGTGATTATAAGTTTGAATTGAAAGAAAAAACAGATTGAGTTAAATTTGATGGCGTTCCATTTTAAGTGTTGGATCCTCCTTTGCATGCTAATGTTGAAAGTCTCTGCAGATAAATATGCTAATCGCTTATGCGAGAACAGACTTGGTAAATATTCAACATATTTCATCATATATATATATATATATATATATATATATATATATATATATATATATAATATTATATATATTATATATATATATTATATATATATATATATATAGAGGTAGGTGCTCAAATGAGAACCTAAATATCTTGAGAATCGTGAGAACCAATCATAACCATTAGATTAGAAAAAAAATCAAGGGTCCATATGTTAGATACAATTGATACACTTAGATATATTACAAAAATTCGATATTACACTTGGATACAATAGGTTAATAAGTATTGTATCTAAGTGTTGCACTTGGATACACTATGTTAAAAACTAATGTATCCAATTGTTTTTCGAAAATTAACTAATGTATCCAAGTGTATCCAATGTATCTAATATATCTGGACCCTTGATTTTTTTTTCTAATCTAATGGTTACGATTGATTCTCACGGTTTCTCATACAAAATGGTTTCACAGGAGCGCGACCCTATATATATATATATAATATATATATATATATAATATATATATATATATATATATATATGTATGTATTGGTGCTCAAATGAGAACCTAAATTTCGTGAGAACCGTGAGAACCAATCATAACCATTAGATTAGAAAAAAAAATCAAGGGTCCATATGTTAGATACAATTGATACATTTAGATACATTACAAAAAAATCGTATTACACTTGGATACAATAGGTTAATAAGTATTGTATCTAAGTGTTGCACTTGGATACACTATGTATTGGTGCTCAAATGAGAACCTAAATTTCGTGAGAACCGTGAGAACCAATCATAACCATTAGATTAGAAAAAAAAATCAAGGGTCCATATGTTAGATACAATTGATACATTTAGATACATTACAAAAAAATCGATATTACACTTGGATACAATAGGTTAATAAGTATTGTATCTAAGTGTTGCACTTGGATACACTATGTTAAAAACTAATGTATCCAATTGTTTTTCGAAAATGAACTAATGTATACAAGTGTATCCAATGTATCTAACATCTGGACCCTTGATTTTTTTTTTCTAATCTAATGGTTATGATTGGTTCTCACGGTTTTCATATAAAATGGTTCTCACAGGAGCGCGACCCTATATATATATAACCTCTCCATTTCAATTTAATTAACGTCAGGGGCGGACCTACATGGTGCCAATTGGGGGGCCGCGGCCCGTTTGATTTTTTTTTCTTTTCAATCATTCCCTTTATATCATTCTTTCTAACCATCTACAATGATGTGTTTAATGGGTGTTTAATGGCCCATTAAACACACAAAATAGTGCAATGGTGTGTGAATGGGTGTTTAATGGAGGAATTCGTTGAATGTATTCAACGAATGTGAATGAGAAATTTTTCCCCCGGTTTTGCCATGTGGCGCCAAGTTATTGGGCCAGCGAAGCGAGTGCTCTACACGCGCCGACAAGGGCGCGTGTGAGGTGAAGGCCAGTTTTTTTTCCTGGTTTTGACACTTGGCAACTCCCCATTGGCTGACGAATTATTTTTTTTATCTCAATTGTTTGAGTTCATCTATTTCAAAGAAAAATGTTTTTATTAATTTTTTTTTTACACCAAAATTCCTAAAAAAAAATTTCCTTTAAATTGACGTATAGGATGATGAGTGGGAAAAGTGTTGGATGGGGGGATTAAACAAACTATTGTAGGGTAAAAGTTGAATGAGTGTTGAATGGATTAGTTGGAAGAGAGAGAAGATGATGTGAAGTGATAAAGTGGGTGTTGAATGGAAAATTCTTGTTTAACCATTGTACATAAGAAATCAAACCAATTTAGAAGAGGTGTACAGCCACGTATTTTGGTGTTTTCATTAATTTATACTCCCTCCGTCCCATTTTAAGAGTGAAAAAATGGGTGGGTTAAGAATTAAAGAAAAGACGATGGGTTGTGAATGTTGATAGTTGGGTAGGGGAGAGAAAGTGGGTAGAGAAGAGCTAGTGGATAATTGTTGTGAGTATGACATGTAGAACCCACTTTCCATTTTAGGATTTTGACTCTTAAAATGGTACGCCCTTTTAGAAAAATTTTGACTCTTAAAATGGGACGGAGAGAGTATACTCCCTCCGTCCCTATTTACCTTACAAAAATTGCCATTTTGGGTGTCCCTATTTACATTACAAAATCCCAAAAAGGAAACTTTTAAACATTTTTTAAATAGTGGGACCCACTTGTCATACTCACAACAACTATCCACTTACTTTTCTCTATCCTCTTTCTCTCTCCCACTCAACTATCTACCCTCACAACACATCAACTTTACAATCATTTTCTTAATTTTTGTGCAAAGTCTTATTTTTGTAAGGTAAATAGGGACGTAGGGAGTATATAGAAATCATATTTTTCCTACTGTAGACTAATTCTTGATTCTTTTGATAAATTTCTAGGTACTTGATAAAATATTTTTGATAAAATTCTAATATGAGATTGAAACTAAGAATCATTCCAAAAGAATAGTTTCAGTGGGGAGTTTCTCATCATATTAATTGAAAAAAAGTACTCTTCCTCTTGCTTACTTCATTGATAATCTGGGATTCTTTCTAGACCCAACAATTGCACTGAACCCCATATTGCTTCTCTGATGAGTTGGGATTCCTTTTCTTTCCAACGCACGCACTGAATCTAGTTCTCCTTTATTGATCTGGTGTTTTATTCCGGCTTTAAAGTCCTAAGACATAGTTCGAAACTGATATATTATTACATTAATCTTTTACTATATTTAGTTAATTTGTTAAACTTGTTTATCCGTGAATTTAATGGACGGGTGTATGGCTAATTTGATTAAAAATATACAAGGGCGAATAAATCATACTCCCTCCGTCCCAAAACACCTTGCACACTTTTAAGATGCACGGGAATTAAGGAGTGAGTATATATAATCAAAAGTATTGTGGGTGGAAAAGAGGTTGTGAGTATGATAAGTTGAGTGAAATTTACAAGTGGGGCCCAAAAGTAAGTGTGTGAGTATGACAACTGGGGTAGAGAGAATAGAAAAACAATAAATTTTGAACATTTTAGGAAATGAGACTTACCAATAGGACACCCAAAAAGGAAATAAGTGCAAGGTGTTTTGGGACGGTGGGAGTAATAGTTCGTGCATCGCGCTCTTTAATTGCTTGAATAAATCGTAATAAAGAGGCGAATATTTGTTGGTGATTTTAGTGTCATCAACGATTTTATGTAATTGTGATTTACTAGAGACCAATGCGATTTCATATTCGGCTCGGATACGAGTAAGGGAAAGTGTGGAGTACACACTCGTTTGAGTTAATATGTTTTTGACCACGATAAAGAAGCAGGGGTCAAGGGGGCTGCGCCCCCTTGCGGGGTCAAGGGGCAGCGCCCCTTGTTGGGGTCCCGCTCCCAACAGAGCGGGCGGGGGTCGAGGGGGAGCCGCCCCTCGCGGGGCTCGGGGCAGCGCCCCGAAACCTAGACAGTATATTTGGTGTTCCAAATAATCTCCCGCCAGTTTCCCACCAAAACCCGAAAATTAAGAGACAGGCCAAACAGGAGTTGCTCGGCCGAGCACTTCCTTAACTCGGCCGAGCATGATTTTTACAGAAAACAGAAGTCCGAAAAAAAAAAGGCCTGCTCGGCCGAGCACAATTCCTTGACACGGCCGAGCAGACACTGAATCAGTGAAAAGGTGCCTTTTCTGTTGACAGTCATGACTGTTGTGAATGTAACCATTGTCTCTCTTCTGCTCCAGACGAAAATCTGTTTATAAACAGATTATTTGGACTCAAACAATATAGAAAACACACAAATTCTCCAAGTTTTGATCTGATCTCTTTGCCTAAGAATCAGATTGCTTGATTGTCTTATCCCATACAAAGATTTCGTGTAACCTAGGCATAAAGGGTCGAAATACTTTGTTCGGAAAGTGAACATACACAATTCAATCATTATCCAAGATTATCAACAAACCCTATTTCCCCAACAATATTTTGAATATTAATTCGTGCATCGCGCTCTTTAATTGCTTGAATAGAAATAATTTCATATTTTCTCATTTTAAGCTTTTCCCTACCATTTTACTCCTTGATAATAGAATTCATATTTTGTGGTTGTGTTGGAACAGATGAATATCATTGTGGTAAAATTGGAGAAATTGGATCTATCGGACAAGACTGTAACGAGCATGCGTGTGCGGATTATTGCTACGAGACAACCCCAGAGACAACAGAAACGTTTTGTATAAACCCAATAGAGTGCCTCTGTTGTTATTTTCCGGATCCGGATAATTGTTTAGGTGCCGTTTGGCCGGAAAAGAGGCCCGATAGGATAAAGAGCAATGCTAAGGGCACAAAATAAGGTCACAAAATCATGCTCACAAAATGAGGTGGCGATATTTTATTGGTAGAATCGATAATGGACCCGCCACACTCTACTTAAAAACACCAATAAAATCATTACACCTAAGATTTTGTGACTTTTTTGTGCTCCTAGTATTATTATAGGATAAATAACACTAAAGAGGTTGTTTGGTAGAATTTTTTGAGTCCGACTTAATTAAACGTGTTGGCCGATTAAAGGCCTAATCCCTGTGTTATTTATACCACCGAAGGGGGGGTGGTTTTATTTATCCACGTAATAAAACACGCTCTTTATTTTTAATTTCCGCGCTTATCCTCAGATTTTGGAACGAATAAAATACCTAACTTGTTTCTTTTTTGAGAAAATTTTGGGGGAAACTAGTTTCTCCCTAGGTTATAAAAAGTCTTGAAAATCTTGTTTTTATAGGGTTTAAGATTTAGGATTTATGGTTTAAGGTTTAGGGTTTTAGGTTTGGGGTTTAAGAGTTAAAAACATGACTTTTTATAACTTATGGAGGAACTAGTTTCCCCCAAAACACACTTTCTCAACTCTTTAAATTACAAGTATTTTGAGATAGAGAGAGTATTAAATATTAAAAGAAGTGGAAGTAGTTGTATTGCTGTAAAAATAGGAGTGTTAATTGAGTCCAAGATTCATCCGAGGGGAAAAGCAACAGGTAGTGAGTGATATACGTATTGTATAACTTTAAATCTCAGCGGGCGTAATCTTACTCCCCGCGAGATCCATGTTCCCCCAATTCCTTTCCTCTTTTACGACCTCTATATAAATCCTGATTCCTGTGAGATCTAAACTTTCCTGCGATTACTTCTCACCGTCAATACCATATCGCGATCTGACGCAGCACGGAAGCGATAGTATTCGTGAATAGCGCACTAAACACCAGAGTTCACAAGCGATGAGACCTAGAACACAATAAATCTGGAATCCACCAGAAAAGAGAAGAAAATCCCCTTGAACAAAGTTCAATTGATAAATAAAGTTGAAACCTAAAACAATGAAAGAGATGAGTATTTTATACTCCTAACTAACCCTAGCAAATAATAAGAAAGTCCTAATCTCAAAGGAAACATAAAAAAACAAAAAGGAATAGTTTTTAACTAAATATTCTGGAATAAATCGTAAAATCTCGTCTGACTGCTATCGGGCACGACCGTGCGCTTATTTTGGCACGATCGTGCAATCTAGTGCGCAGCCCACAATCCTTCCTCCGCATTCTTGCACGGCCGAGGTCACCAAACTTGCATGGCCGTGCGAAAGCGGGCCGGTCGGGTAGCTCTGGAAGTCCGGGCGGATCTGCTGGCCTGCTCTCCTACATCAGTCTCCTCCACCTCTAAAGAACCCGATCCCGAGTTCTCACCAGGATACAGAACCCCATCCGCGTGATAGTCATACATATTCTCCGAGCTTGCACCGTTGTAAGAAAACTTCACTCGTGGCCAAGCTAATTTCCATTGTTTCGGCTCGTCTCCACAAACACTGCTGATCGCATTCCCCACAATTCGGTTAGTATCCTCAGTTTGTCCGTCCGTCCGCAGATGTGCCGCAAGAATTTTCTCGTTCTGTATGAGCATCATGACCGGTTCGTCGTTCGCAACCCCTTTCTCAAAATGCAGAACAGGAGCTATCGCAATGTTATGCTTTACCCATTTAAACATCAAACATTATCCTTGCCCCGATAAGTACTGTCATGATCATATTGCCAAGGGCGACCAAGCAATATGTTAACATACATCCATATTCAGAACGTAAAAAACAACCTCCTCCTCATAGTGTTTACCAATAGATATAGGGACCCTGCGAGTCCGTGACACCGAGTTCTGAACCCTTATTCACCCATCCCAAACTAAATGGTTTCTCATGAAGTTCAGTTTTCAACCCTAAAAAGTCCACCAATTTCTGCGACACCAGATTTTCAGTGCAACCATTATCAATAATTAAATTACATACCTTGTTCTTAACAGAACAGTATGCTCGGAACAGATTCTTCCTCTGCCCCTCATCCTTGGGAGATAGTAGCATCTGTTGAAGCACAAATCCGACTCGCTCCCCAGACTCCCTCTTCAGCAAATTCGACCCCTTCGTACTCATTAGTGACGCCTTCTTCCTCCTCGTATTCTGTTTCCAGAATCGCAGCCGTTCGTCGGGTGGGGAAAACGTTGGATCTGTGACCCTGTCCGCCACAACGAAAACACTTATCCCCTGTTGGCTTGGCATAAGGGTTTGTTGTTTTCTGTACCGGAACTTTGTTTCCTGTGGAGCTGCTAGTGTTGTCTGTACTCTTAGCCTGTGGAGTTAGGTCCTTAACTGTTGTCCCATTCTCCTTATCAGTACCTGCTTCCGAACTACCCTATTGATCCCATTTGCGAAACGGTGTAAAATTTGTCGAACCCGAATTTTCCATAAGTTCGGCCTTCAAAGCCAGCGTGGAAGCATCCGTTAAGGTCCACACCTGATGCAAACCCATCTTCTCTTGTATCGAACTTTTCAGAGCGTTGATGTAGCGTGCAACTTTCTGATCCTCGGTTTCTCGATCTCAACCCGCGCTGTATACCTCTGAAACTCAGTAGTATACTCATCAACTGTTCTCTTGCCTTGCACACAGTTGAGATACAATTTATACAAGTTCTGTTCATAATATGCCGGTAAAAACCTCTCAGAAATCAACTGCTTCATGCGCCTCCAAGTTTTAACTGGCCCCTTTCCTTGCCGTCGCCTCTGTCCCGCGAGTTTGTCCCACCAAACTGCAGCAGTACTCTTCAATTGGATCGCCACCATCTTTACCTGTATATTCGCAGGTACCTCCATAACTTCGAAAAAGCGATCAACATCATTCTGCCAATCTAGGAAATCTTCAATCCCCATGGTTCCATAGAAATAAGGGAATATCGGCCTTAATTCTATAATCATGGCGGTGTCGATTATTACCCTGATCTGGTTCCTCATCATGAACAACTTCTTCTTCGGAGCTGGACTCTTCATCATCCCGATTCTCTGCTCGTTGAGGACGTCGAACTGGATCAACCCTGTCTCTCTTACGGTTCTGATTAACATGCTGACCCTGTTGAGCAGCCACCAACGCGGCAATCTGCGTTGTTAAGGCAGCGATAGCAGTGGTAATTCCATCGATATCCGCCTTTGTAGCCTGATCTCCCATAATGATTCAGTAATGCAAAAGACAGGATATGGCCTGCTCTGATGCCAACTGACGCCTCACGGAAGAGATAGTATTCGTGAATAGCGCACTAAACACAAGAGTTCACAAGCGATGAACCCTAGAACACAATAAATCTGGAATCCACCAGAAAAGAGAAGAAAATCTCCTTGAACAAAGTTCAATTGATAAATAAAAGTTGTAACCTAAAACAATGAAAGAGATGAGTATTTATACTCCTAACTAACCCTAGCAAATAATAAAGAAAGTCCTAATCTCAAAAGGAAACCTAAAAAACAAAAAGGAATAGTTTTTAACCAAAAATTTGGAATAAATCGTAAAATCTCGTCTGCTATCGGGCACGACCGTGCGCTAATTTTGGCACGATCGTGCAATCTAGTGCGCAGCCCACAATCCTTCCTCCGCATTCTTGTCACGACCCGAAATATAGGCTCTATTTATATAGTAATTAAATGATTTTTATTTTAATTATTTGCTTATCTATTTATTTAAATTATTATTTATTTAATAATTATGTGTTCATTTTATGTGTTATAATAATTATGCCTAGCATTTTATTTGGGTCATTTGTGCTAGTGTAGAAATGTTGAGTCTTAATTGTTAGTAGGGAGTGTTAGTGTTTTGTGTGTAGTGTAGTGGAGGGGCCTAATTGTAAATCTTTTAAAATTATTTCCCTACTCCATCCTACTCCTCCCCTTCTCCCTCATACACTCCACCCCCCTCCATCTTCCACCATCTCTCTCTCCCTCTCTCTAGATTTGGGTAGTTTTCTTTCTCCTCCTTCTCTCTTCTTTTTCTTTATCTTCTTCTCATAATCTCTCATTTCTTAAAACGTGAAACTTGTTTAGATCATCGTTAGATCGCGTAGAATAAAAAAAGAACGAATTCCGTCAACTTTCATTTTTTCAAGTAAATTACTTTTCCCCCATTTTTTTGCTAAAATGTTCATTCCATGCTTAGATGATACTATAATTACCATTTCTTGCTTCTTTGGTTGATTTTGAGATGATTTGCATTTTCCCCATTGTGAGTTTTTGATGTTTGAATCATCCCTTGGATTGAGTGGTCTAATTGATGTTCTATGAGTTGTTTTAGGTATATAGGGTGTTTGGGTACCTTAGTATACCTATTGAAAGCATTGGTTTGAGTTTGTTGTTTGGTGGAAAATTTGGAAGAAACCCAGTTGGTTTTGGCCGTTTTCCGGTGACCTGGGTGCGTGGGCGACCGCCCGTTGATGGGTTTGGGCGACCGCCCATGAGATCAGTTGATCCGGAGAATTTTGAACAAAGTGAGTAGGCGACCGCCCACTTTTGGGTTGGGCGACCGCCCAGGAAGTCAGTTGGTTTTGGGCTTGGGGTTGGGTTTTGGGCGACCGCCCAGACTGGCTATGGGCGACGCCCACATACCAGCTGTTCTGAGTCTCTTTGTTTTTGAATTGTTTTAAGGTCCAAGCCCGATCTAGGCTCGAAGTATCACCCTAGTTGCTTAAGTTAATGTTGTGGAACACTTATTTAAGTGGAATTGATTCTTTTGTGAATAAATGTGTTATGAAATTTGATTAAGTATCATTTTGGGAATGTGGTTCATCTTTGATGTGCGGTTTATATTGGTTTACCTTTGTGTTGATTCATTTGATTGGTTCCCTACTTTGAAACCTTAAGTTGTTTATTTAAGCTAGTATTTATTCTTAGCATTTATTTGAAATCCAGCTGGTATTTTGTGTGTGTTTTGGCGATGCGAAACATTATGATGGCACGGCCAATTCCATTGTGATGTTGACCATTGTTTTGCCCCATTATTACCTCCTCCAGATTGGCCTTGGATGTGAGAAGAGCTAGCTCCATTGTGTGCATTTTAGCTATTACTTGGAGCATGACTTTGTGGCATGTCTCCCGTCCTTTGTGACACTCTTATGGTTATTAGTTCCGGTACCGGGGTTTTCTCTTCAGCTCTCATGCTATTATGAAGATGTTGATTGGTTGATTATTGAAGCTGCGCAGCGATCCTTTATTGGATGTTCGGTTTGGAAAACCTTGCTATATCCTTTGTTATGTGTTTATTTCCGCTGCTATCTGTTATGTGATAATTGATATGTGCTATGTGATATTTATTATTGTTTTTGCTTATCGCATCATAGCATGTCATGTAGTTGCATTAGTAACTTATTGAGATTTATCTCACCCCCTTTCCTTTTATCTTTGTTTTTCCTTAACCCCCCCCCAGGTGCTAAGGATTAGTCTCGCTGACACGAGAAAGAGGACGTCGAGTGTGGATCCATTCTTTTGGGAAGGTTTATATAGGTTGGTTTACATTATGTAAATGTGTAACCATTTTGGGATAGTTGTACCAACTTTGACGTCACTAAGAATTGTATATTTTTAATTTGTTGAGCATAAACTAGTGGAAGTTTATGATTGTTGTAATTGGTTTTTATCAAACTTGGTTTTGTAAACCTTGGATCATCACCCTTTTGGTATCAAATGGAATTTTTAACTTCAGTATTTCACAGTTTTGGTTTTAGAGTCGACGTCCAGATCGCGGTCTCGGGCCCGCGGGGTCCGGGGTCGCGACAATTCTTGCACGGCCGAGTCACCAAACTTGCACGGCCGTGCGAAAGCTGGTCCGGTCGAGTAGCTCTGGAAGTCCGGGCGGATCTCCTGGTCTGCTCTCCTACATCACGATCCCTAAGTATACGCTTGTAAAGCTTGAAGAACAATTGCAGGTAAAATCAACCCAGGTAATCTAATTCGATTTTTTGTTGATTTACGTTTTTTTATATATTGAAATTGAAGTTTTTTTATTATACGACTTACCTTACGATTAAATTCGTTTTTTTTTTTTTTTGAATTTTCATTGTAGTAATATGAAAATTTTACTTGTATTGCTTGGTCATTGTTTACTACTAGTAATTTAGCTCGTGCTCCGCACGGTAATGGATTGAGAGCGCATAAAGGAATGGGATGACAAAGATTAGTAAACTACTTTTCTTAGATATTGAGTTCAAAAAGAAAATGAGATACACCTAACAAATACAATTTTACCCATATCTTTGAGAAGTTATCAATTTGAATTTTCTTATAAAAAATTGGGGTTGACTTGCAAGCCAATAACGTTGAAGTATGAGGAGAGTGAACAATCAAAAATCTTTTCGATAAAGTTTAAGTCGTTGATCAAAAATTAATGAGACCATTCATTTATGTGTAGAGATTAGTTAATATACCATATTTGGTTTATTTTTAGATGAACGTAAAATTTAGTGGTTCATTCGTTGAAAATATTGTCATACATTCGATGTAAATTTCATGATCTTTAACATGTTCTCAACCTTTGAAATTCTATGACCTATAATTGTAATTGAAGTGGTAATTGGCTTAGTCATTATAGTTTGATTTTGTTAATTTAGTGTTATGGATTATCAATATGACTATTGGAAACCATAAAAATTTATTAATATATTAAAATTAATTATTAATGAATAAATGATTGCTCACAATAAATTTAGTATTAACTTTTGCCTTTCAATTTTCTATTCTAAATTATATATATGAGTATTGAATCTATAGTATGACTATAAGTAGAATTAGTCTTTTATAGTATTTTAAAATAATAAATTAAAGATAATAGTATCCTATATAGTTACTAATAAAATTAGCTAATACTATTAGCTAAGAATGAGAAAAATAAACATCCTCTTAGTTGTAGGGGCACTGCTGACATCGCTTCATGAGGCGTAAGATTTGGTTAATTAATATTATAAATAATAATAGTTAATATATATAATAACTATTAGAACTAACTAATAATATTAATAATAAAAGTTAACTTATATAGTAAACTATTATGGTTAACTAATGTTATTCATAGTATTAGTTAACTTATATATATATATACAGTAACTATAATAGTTAACTAATACTATTAATGGTAATAGTTAACTTTTATAGTAACTATCATTGTTAACTAATACTACTAATAGTAATAGTTAATTTTTATAGTAACTATTATGGTTAACAAATACTACCAATAGTAATAGTTAACTTATATATTAACTAATATGGTTAACTAATACTATTAATAGTAATAGTTAACTTATATAGTAACTATTATTGTTAACTAATACTATTAAGACAAAACTGCATCAAAAATCACTCAACTATGACCAGTTTGGTATTTGGTCACTAAACTAATTTCCTTTTGAACAACACATCCACTTATTTATTTTTTGCATCCAAAGTCACTATCACTAACTCCATCAGTTTTTTCCCGTTAAATCATCATGTGCAATGCATGTGACAATATTTTAAAGGTTAGTTCAGGTAGTTCGCTTTAAACTAGAATATAAAGGTTAAAATTGTTTCAAATAAGTCCCTGACCAATTGTTTTTCACCACTTTAGCTATTGATGTTAAAAAAATTAATTAAGTCTTTTTTTCACACTCTCGCCTTCCTCATTGCCGGCACCATCTTCCCATCCACAGCCGCCACCACTGCACCACCACCGGACTATCACCTCCGCCCCACCACCGGCCTAATCCTTACCTCCCCATCATCACCCTCAATCTCCGCACAACATCCAGCCTAATCTTCACCTCCCCAGTTTGTCCCAGCACGCCCACAACACCATTATTCATTCTGGATATTTGATTATCATCCACTATCACACCAAAAATCCATTAACACCATAATAAACAACAGAATGGGAAGAACAATTCACCCATTTTCTCTACACTAGCCAATCAACCCATCAGAAAAAAAAAAAAAAAAACTTTTACTCCGCACATAATTGGGGGAAATCTTGAAGACAGAACAAATAGAGGAATTGGTGTCTGAGCATGGAAAATTCATGGGATGAGACAAATTCTTGTTTATTCTCTCTTCCATCCATCTCCCCTGTGGACTTCACACCTCCTCTTCTCCTTGTGCTGCCGGAATGTTGAGTTCCCCAGATCTGTTCAACCATGGCTTAGAAGCAAACTAAATTCGATGATGTGAGTGGCCGGGAAGAAGGAAATTAGGGTTTTTGATTTAGGGAAGGGAATGGAGAGTGAGGGGGGCTGCCGGAGATGGGAATGGAGAGGGAAGGGAGAGGCGGGATGGAGGAGGCGGGTGTAAGAATGAAGAACGCAGAGGAGTATATTAGGGTTTTATTTTTTGTTCTTTTAGTTCAAGCCCTGTAGTTTAATAAAATTGAAAAATAAACCCTATAGTTTTTTTAATACTATTTAGACTGTATTACCTAAATTACCCCTTCAAATTTGGTCACATTCGCTGCACATGACCATTTAACGTCAAAAAACTAACGGGGTTAGTGATAGTAACTTTGGATGCAAAAATAAATAAGTTGGATGTGTTGTTTCAAAAGGAAATTAGTTTAGTAACCAAATACCCAAACTGGTCATAGTTGAGTGATTTTGATGCAGTTTTGCCTACTATTAATAGTAATAGTTAACTTATATACTGTAGCGACCCCAAAACCCGTTTATATTTATTTTATAATTTTGGGGATTTTTTATTTGACTTATATGTGCATTTTATGTGTTGCATCATATTTTATGATTTGCAATATTATACTTGATTATTTGTGTTATTTACTTAGTTAGTAAAAATAATGATTAAAGGAGTTAAATGATTAAGTTGAAACTTTAGGGTCCTTGTTGAAATTATAAGTTAAGGGGCTTAAGTGTTAACTTTGAAAGTTGGGTGACCAAGTTGTAAAAATGGGAGAAGATTTTTGTTAAAAACACTTTCCCCTTCTCTCTTATCTTTCTCTGTATATTTTTCTCCTTCTGCAACATTCCTTCGTAGGTTAAGAAAGAAAAGGTAAGTTCGACCCATTTCGATTTAATTCTTTTTATTTACTTACCCGTTTTTAAAAAATAATTATATAAAAATGATCAGGGCGTCGAGTAGGTCATTCCTAGCCGAACAAAACTTATTTCAGCGATACTTTTTCCCGGAACTAGGTAAGTTACTAATTCCTCTTTAAATGTTAAAATAGTCATATATGCTATATGTGATACTTCTACTTGTTAATTTTTGTGTTTTGGGTAATATTTGCTATACTTGTAATTTTGGGACAAAGGGAGTAGATGGAAATTTGTTTGGCTGAGTTTGGAAATGGCTTAGAAACTTATATTGAAATCTTAATGAAGTATCAATGTTGTGTACTAAGTTGTGTATTAAGTTGTGCAGTATATGTTATGTTTGTGGGACGGAAGGAGTAAAAATTGAACTAAGGAAGAATCTGGGATTTGGCCCAAATTAGGAGGAGTGCGCGCACCCTATATAAGGAGGCGCACGCACCCATTGTTACCAACCTAGGCAAAAATTGACTGGAGAAGGGAGGCGTGCGCATCCTTTGGGTGAGGCGCGCGCACCCTTAAGTGAACCAAAAATAGTGAGGTTCTGGTCCTTGGAAGCGCGCGCACCCCATGGGTGAGGCGTGCGCACCCCCCCTGTTTCCAAGGTTTGATAGTTTGTGTTATATGGGGTATAAGAGGACAAGTGTTTTGTGATCCTTGGGGTGGCTTATGACTTAAACATGAATGTGTATGACTTTTATGTCGTTGATGAAAAAGATTGGGTTGTGACTAAATGTCCTTATTATGGGCTCTTTATCAGAAATCTTTCGTGTGCATCTTAAGATGTATTTGGCTTAATTCCTTCTTGGATTAAATGCCCCGGGTTGTGTTTAGCAAGTATTCATTACTGTGCTTTTTGTTAAAAGTCCAGCTGGTCTTGTTGTGGAGTCAGCCAATGGAAGAATTATAGTGGTACAGGTAAGTCCACTATAAGGTTTTCCATTGGAGCTTGTGAGTCAGGCGGTGGGAGAATTATAGTGGCACATAAGCCAAGTTCACTATAAGGTGTCCACTGTGCCTTCTAGTTTCCCCAGTCCAGATTGGCCTTGGATGGGATGAATTGCTCCCTTTGGTGAGTATTTGGGTTATGACTTTGTGTCATATTTCCCTCTCTGGTTACTTGGTTCTATTGGTTATGATTTGGTTTTCGGGATCCCGACGGCTTCAGCTATTTATGCTGCTCAGATGGTTTTCTCTGATGGGTTTCTCAGTTGGTATTCTCATCAGTTATGGTTATTGGGTAAACCTTGGCTTGGTATCCACCAGAGTGTGGGCAATGTGATAAAAGTGATATATGAGTTGATGTTATGTGCTATATGCTATATGATTACTGTTGATATTGTTTCTTTATGATCATCATATCAGCATGTAACGTAGTTGCATTTTAGTAGCTTACTGAGATTTATTCTCACCCTTTATTTGTTTACTGTTTTAGATAAAGGCGGGTCCAGGAGATAGGATACTTGGCACGGGAGGACGTTTGTTTGGTAAGAGTTGGGACTTGTTTTGTTGAAGGTTACATTATGTAAATGTAAACCCTTTGGGTAGAGTACCCGTACTTTCTTATGGTTACATCTATTTTGGTAAAAGTTGATGTATGTACATTTGTTTAAAAGTTTGTAAGCCTTCGGGCTAAGTACTTTCGCTGTGAAAGTGTTTGTAAAAGTTTGTTTCAAGTTAAGTGAAGTCTTTGAACTTCAAGTGTGTTATTGTTCCACTTTCTAAAAGTATATTTCGAAAAAAATTTCTAAAAGGTTTTATAACGTCTTCCACTCGTGTCCCGAGCGTGGGGCCAATTAGGACCACGGGTACGGGGCGCGACAGTTGGTATCAGATCTAGGTTGTAGATTGTCTAGAATGGCTAAATGACCTAGGAGGGTAGTAGAGTATAGAGTGAGTAACGTTGAGTGTTTGATGCAGGTATTCATTAAAAATGGGTGAAACTGACGGAGATCAGGCCGGCTCTTCGGGGCAAGGGGATGCCAGAGAAGAGGCTCGAATTATGTTTCAGGGAATGTTTGAAGCAGAGATGAAAACTTTAAGTGATCAGAGGCAAGAAAGGGAACAGGTACCACCAAGATATGGCCTAGAACAGTTTCTGAAAATGAAGCCTATGGAGTATGATGGAGAGCTCGATGTATCTAAAAACTGAAAGGTGGATTGAATCGATGGAAAAGATCTTTGATGCTTTGAGATGTTCGGAGGAAGATCAAGTCAGTTTGCTACCTATAAACTGAATGGAGCGGCTGAGCATTGGTGGAAAGCTTTGAAAACAAAATGGGATGAGACTTATGTACCTTATACTTGGGAGAATTTTCTGGGAAAGTTCAAAGAACACTTCATTCCTCGAGTAGATCAAGACAGGAAGGAGATGGAATTTCTTAACTTGGAGCAAGGTTCTATGTCAATTGCTCAATATTCAGCTAAATTTTCAGAGTTGTCCAGGTATTGTACTCACCTAGTGGCAACTGAGGAGAGGAAGGCTTCGAGGTTTGTGAAAGGTTTGAAAACTGTGATTAGAACTCAGCTAGTATCCCATAAGTTGCAAGATTTTCAGGATGCAGTGGATCGAGCTTACCAGGTGGAGCATGACATTGAGGAACATAAAAGGAAAATGGAATTGTTAGGCGCTGGGAAGCAAGTTAGGCAACAACCACGTGGTGAGAGTAGAGGAAATCAAGGTGGATCTTCACAATTTAAAGGGTCTTCTCAAAGACAGTCAGGTAATAGAAATCAAAGTAACACTTCAGGGAGTCAGAGTAAAGGAGTTTGTAATTATTGTCAGAAAGAAGGGCATTCAGAAGAGAGATGTTGGAAGAAGCAGGGCAAGTGTTTGAACTGTGGTCAGTTAGGACATTTTCAGAGGGATTGCCCTAAGTATAGGATGCAAGCATCGGGAAGTGTGGTTGGGTCCTCTCAGGGTCAGAAGAGGGATTCCTCAGGCAAGCCTAAGGTTCAGGGTCGTGTCTTTGCTATTTCTCAGCAACAGGCTTCGGAGTCCTCTAATGTGATAGGAGGTATTATTTCTGTGTCTAGTTTGAGGGCACGTACACTTATAGACCCTGGCTCATCGCATTCTTATGTGTCTGTGCATTTTGCTTCTCGATTGCATTTGTCTTCTGAATCTCTACCTTATGTGTTAGAGGTGTCAACTCCTATAGGGGAGTGTTTGGTGACCAATGAGGTGTTGCATTCTTGTGATGTGCATATACGTGAGCATGTTTTACCTGCTGATTTAGTTATCTTACCATTACAAGATTTTGATGTTATCTTGGGTATGGATTGGTTGGGTAAATATCATGCGTCTGTTGATTGTGCTAATAAGGTGGTTACATTTTCTATCCCAAATGTTCCTAAATTTTCTTTTGAAACTGTTCCTTGGGGTAGAGAGATTAGAATTATTTCTTATATGAAGGCTAGAAAGTTGTTGAACCGTGGTTGTGCGGGGTATTTGGCTAGTGTTCTTGATACTACTAAAAGGGTTCCTGATATTGGGGATGTGCCTATTGTTAAAGAATTTTCAGATGTATTTTCTTCTGAGTATGCTATGCCTCCTGACCGGGAAATAGAGTTCTGTATTGACTTACTTCTAGGTACGGCTCCTATATCTGAGGCACCTTACAGAATGGCCCCAGCTGAATTGAAAGAGTTGAAGGTTCAGTTGCAGGAGTTACTTGATCGAGGATTCATTCGTCCTAGTGTATCCCCGTGGGGAGCTCCAGTATCATTTTTTGTTAAAAAGAAAGATGGGTCCTTGAGACTGTGTATTGACTACAGAAAGCTGAATCAGGTAACTATAAAGAATAAATATCCGCTTCCTCATATTGATGATTTATTTGATCAACTTCAAGGGTCAGTTGTCTTTTCAAAACTTGACTTGAGGAGTGGGTACCATCAGTTGAAAATCCGTTCTGAAGACATTTCTAAAACTGCTTTTCGTAGTAGATATGGCCATTATGAGTTTCTTGTTATGCCTTTCGGGTTGACTAATGCTCCGGATGTTTTTATGGATATGATGAATAGGGTCTTTAAACCTTATCTTGATACCTTTGTGGTTGTATTTATTGATGATATTTTGGTTTATTCCAAGTCCCGGGAGGAGCATGAGCAACATTTACGAATGGTTTTATCTATTCTTCGTGAGAAGCAGTTGTTTGCTAAATTCAGTAAATGTGCTTTTGGCTTAATGAAGTATCTTTTCTTGGCATGTGATTTCGAATAAAGGTATATCAGTTGATCCCTCCAAAGTTGAGGCTATTGTGAATTGGAGGAGGCCAGAATCAGTTACAGAAATTCGAAGTTTCTTGGGGTTAGCTGGGTACTACAGAAGGTTTATTGAGGGGTTTTTCTAAGATTGCAACTCCCTTGACTCATTTGACTCGAAAGAATATTCCTTATGTGTGGGATGAAAAATGCCAAGCTAGTTTTGAAGAATTGAAGAAGAGATTGACTACAGCTCCTATTCTCGCCCTACCTAATGGTAATGATGATTTGGTAATCTATAGTGATGCTTCTAAAGAAGGCCTCGGGTGTGTATTAATGCAGAATGGAAGGGTGATTGCATACGCTTCGAGGAAGTTGACTCCGAGTGAGCAGAATTATCCTACCCATGACATGGAGCTTGCAGCTATTGTCTTTGCATTACACAAGTGGAAACATTATCTTTATGGAGCAAAGTTTGAGATTTTCACAGATCATCAGAGTTTGAAGTATCTTTTCTCCCAGAAAGAGTTGAATAATAGACAACGAAGATGGATGGAGCTATTGAAGGATTACGATTGCACCATTTCCTATCATCCGGGCAAGGCAAATGTGGTAGCTGATGCTATTAGCCGGAAGTCTTATGTAGCTTCATTGATGGTGCGGGAATGGAAGATGTTGGAGGATGCTCGAGATTGGAGTCCTTATGAATCAAAGCATGGAGCTATTTTTGCGAACATTCGAGTATTTCCAACTTTAGTTCATCAAATAAAGGAAGCTCAGAAGGATGACCCGGAATTGGTAAAGATTATGGATAAAATCAAAGATGGTAAATTTGAGGATTTCTCCCTCAGTCCTGAAGGGGTATTGACTTTCAGAGGTCGGTTGTGTGTGCCTAATGTTGATGGGATTAAACACCAAGTTCTTGATGAAGGCCATAAATCAAGGTATACTATTCATCCCGGGAGTACTAAAATGTATCAGAATTTGAAGCAACACTTTTGGTGGAATAATATGAAGAGAGGGATAGCGGATTATGTATCCAAGTGCTTAACATGTCAACAAGTTAAAGCTGAACATCAAAGGCCTGCATGATTGCTTCAACCGTTGGAGATTCCGGAATGGAAGTGGGAACATGTTACCATGGATTTTGTGACAGGGTTACCTCGTACTCGAAGAAGGTTTGATGCGGTTTGGGTGATTGTTGATAGATTGACAAAGTCTTCTCATTTTCTACCTATTGAGATCGGTTATTCTATGGAAAAGCTTGCAACCTTGTATATTAATGAGATCGTGAGGTTACATGGAGTTCCAGTGAGCATTGTATCTGATCGTGACCCTAGATTCACATCTCGGTTTTGGCAAGCGTTTCAGAAGGCTTTGGGTTCAGAGTTGAGGTTTAGTACAGCTTTTCATCCTCAAACAGATGGTCAGTCCGAAAGAACTATCCAGATTCTTGAGGATATGTTGAGGGCTTGCTCAGTTGATTTTTCAGATTCGTGGGATATTCATTTGCCTCTCGTAGAGTTTGCTTATAATAACAGTTTTCAGTCCAGTATTGGGATGGCTCCTTATGAAGCCTTGTATGGAAGGAAATGTCGGTCTCCTATCTGTTGGGATGAAGTGGGAGAAGCCAAGATTTGGGGTGTTCAGATGGTTAATGATTCAGTTGAGAAGGTTAAACTTATTGGAGATCGTTTGAGTACTGCCCAGAGTAGACAGAAAAGCTACGCTGATCATCGGAGGCGAGACCTTGAGTTCGAAAAGGGTGACTTTGTGTTTTTGAAGGTTTCCCCTAAGGTTGGTATTCGAAGATATGGGAAGAAAGGCAAGCTTGCTCCGAGGTTTATTGGTCCATTTGAGATTCTTGGAAGAGTGGGGGATCGGGCTTATCGTCTTGCTTTACCTCCTTCTCTTGATAAGATCCATAATGTGTTTCATATTTCTATGCTTCGGAAGTATGTGTATGATTCTTCTCATGTTTTATCTGAGGTTCCCGAGGATATTGAGCCGAGTATGTCTTATGAGGAACATCCGGTCCAAGTCATTGATTCGAAGGTGCAAGAATTGAGAAACAAAAGTATTCCTCTTGTTCGAGTTGTGTGGAGGAATCATAATGTGGAGGAATCGACTTGGGAACTTCGGGAGGAGATCGAGAGGAAGTACCCTTGGTTGTTTGAGGGCCTCGGTAAGTAACCCTAAAATTCGGGACGAATTTTCTTTAAGGGGGAATGATTGTAGCGACCCCAAAACCCGTTTATATTTATTTTATAATTTTGGGGATTTTTTATTTGACTTATATGTGCATTTTATGTGTTGCATCATATTTTATGATTTGCATATTATACTTGATTATTTGTGTTATTTACTTAGTTAGTAAAAATAATGATTAAAGGAGTTAAATGATTAAGTTGAAACTTTAGGGTCCTTGTTGAAATTATAAGTTAAGGGGCTTAAGTGTTAACTTTGAAAGTTGGGTGACCAAGTTGTAAAAATGGAGAAGATTTTTGTTAAAAACACTTTCCCCTTCTCTCTTATCTTTCTCTGTATATTTTTCTCCTTCTGCAACATTCCTTCGTAGGTTAAGAAAGAAAAAGGTAAGTTCGACCCATTTCGATTTAATTCTTTTTATTTACTTACCCGTTTTAAAAACTAATTATATAAAAATGATCAGGGCGTCGAGTAGGTCATTCCTAGCCGAACAAAACTTATTTCAGCGATACTTTTTCTGGAACTAGGTAAGTTACTAATTCCCCTTTAAATGTTAAAATAGTCATATATGCTATATGTGATACTTCTACTTGTTAATTTTGTGTTTTGGGTAATATTTGCTATACTTGTAATTTTGGGACAAAGGGAGTAGATGGAAATTTGTTTTGCTGAGTTTGGAAATGGCTTAGAAACTTATATTGAAATCTTAATGAAGTATCAATGTTGTGTACTAAGTTGTGTATTAAGTTGTGCAGTATATGTTATGTTTGTGGACGGAAGGAGTAAAAATTGAACTAAGGAAGAATCTGGGATTTGGCCCAAATTAGGAGGAGGCGCGCGCACCCTATATAAGGAGGCGCACGCACCCATTGTTACCAACCTAGGCAAAAATTGACTGGAGAAGGGAGGCGTGCGCATCCTTTTGGGTGAGGCGCGCGCACCCTTAAGTGAACCAAAAATAGTGAGGTTCTGGTCCTTGGAAGCGCGCGCACCCCATGGGGTGAGGCGTGCGCACCCCCCCTGTTTCCAAGGTTTGATAGTTTGTGTTATATGGGGTATAAGAGGACAAGTGTTTTGTGATCCTTGGGGTGGCTTATGACTTAAACATGAATGTGTATGACTTTTATGTCGTTGATGAAAAAGATTGGGTTGTGACTAAATGTCCTAATTATGGGCTCTTTATCAGAAATCTTTCGTGTGCATCTTAAGATGTATTTGGCTTAATTCCTTCTTGGATTAAATGCCCGGGTTGTGTTTAGCAAGTATTCATTACTGTGCTTTTTGTTAAAAGTCCAGCTGGTCTTGTTGTGGAGTCAGCCAATGGAAGAATTATAGTGGTACAGGTAAGTCCACTATAAGGTTTTCCATTGGAGCTTGTGAGTCAGGCGGTGGGAGAATTATAGTGGCACATAAGCCAAGTTCACTATAAGGTGTCCACTGTGCCTTCTAGTTTCCCCAGTCCAGATTGGCCTTGGATGGGATGAATTGCTCCCTTTGGTGAGTATTTGGGTTATGACTTTGTGTCATATTTCCTCTCTAGTTACTTGGTTCTATTGGTTATGATTTGGTTTTCGGGATCCCGACGGCTTCAGCTATTTATGCTGCTCAGATGGTTTTCTCTGATGGGTTTCTCAGTTGGTATTCTCATCAGTTATGGTTATTGGGTAAACCTTGGCTTGGTATCCACCAGAGTGTGGGCAATGTGATAAAAGTGATATATGAGTTGATGTTATGTGTTATATGCTATATGATTACTGTTGATATTGTTTCTTTATGATCATCATATCAGCATGTAACGTAGTTGCATTTTAGTAGCTTACTGAGATTTATTCTCACCCTTTATTTGTTTACTGTTTTAGATAAAGGCGGGTCCAGGGGATAGGACACTTGGCACGGTAGGACGTTTGTTTGGTAAGAGTTGGGACTTGTTTTGTTGAAGGTTACATTATGTAAATGTAAACCCTTTGGGTAGAGCACCCGTACTTTCTTATGGTTACATCTATTTTGGTAAAAGTTGATGTATGTACATTTGTTTAAAAGTTTGTAAGCCTTCGGGCTAAGTACTTTCGCTGTGAAAGTGTTTGTAAAAGTGTGTTTCAAGTTAAGTGAAGTCTTTGAACTTCAAGTGTGTTATTGTTCCACTTTCTAAAAGTATATTTCGAAAAAAATTTCTAAAAGGTTTTATAACGTCTTCCACTCGTGTCCCGAGCGTGGGGCCAAGTAGGACCACGGGTACGGGGCGCGACATATACTACTCTGTCCCAAAACAACCTGCACACTTTGACCAAAATTAGTCAAATTAGTAACACTTAGACTTCCACTTTGTAAAAGATTTGATGATTCAAATAAAAATCTAAAAATTGTTATCTATAATATTTTTGATGGTGAGTTAATAACAAATTTTATTTTTTTATTAAGATCATCAATTGTTTATAAAGTCTTGGTCAAATTACACTTAAGTTGACCATTTTGGTCAAAATGGTGCAAGTTGTTTTGGGACGGAGGGAGTAGTAATTATTATGGTTATTTAATACTATTAATAGTAATAGTTAACCTATATAATAACTAATATCTTTAACTAATATTATTAGCTAATAAAAAGAATATCAAAATGTTGGTCCCAAAGACACAACAAGGGTATGAAAAGAGGCTAGAGGGGGGGGGTGAATAGCCCATTTAAAATTTCAACCCTTTTTCAAAATTCAACCTTATGCTTACTCAATGAATTTTGCGATCACTTAAAAACCACTAGTTTAAGAGTAATATGCACAGCGGAAGTTTTCGATACAAATGAGTTAGAGTTGTTTTTGCTTGAAATAGTGCGGTAGGTTAAGTTGCGGTAGGTGAGTACGGCAACTTAGAGTGCGGTAGGTAAAAGATGATTTGGTGCGGTAGGTTGAGAGATTGAAAGATAGTGTCTTGGAAGTTTTGGCAAATGATAAGTTAGTCAGATTTTAGCTTAGGCAATATGTTAAACATACAAACACAGTTCACAACAAGTTTGAATATCTGAAAGATCAAAACACTAAACGACAAAACAAGATTAATATGAACGATAAAGAACAAGATGCTGAAAGTAAATTTGCAGAAATGTAAAGAGCAGTAAGTAAATGACACAAGGATTTGGAAAGGTTCGATCTGTTAAAAGATCTACGTCCTTTACCAAGATGGTCAGTCTTGGATTTTGAAAGAGGTATATATTGATTCGCTTGTGTACAGATTACAGAGATGAAGTATTGAATCAACACCTATTTCTATAAAGAACAAATCCTAGACTTAGACCAGTGTATCCCTAATGATGCAATCTATGTGATTGATCAATCGGGGTGTGTGTGTGTGTGTAAGAATCAAAAGCTCTTTGAAATCTATATGATTTAGAGCCTAATGAATCTTGTGTGTTGCTGGGCTTGAGATATGATGTGCTTGAAGGTTGTTGGAGATATTTGAAGATTTGAAGGCTAGTGCTTGAAGATTCAAATGATTCTCGAAATCTTGAGTATGATCTTCAATCACCAAGTATTTCAACAGCAATTTCTCTCTTTGAATCTCAGCAATGTTCAATGAAGAACTCAAGGACTATTTATAGCCTTGAAAGGAGAGGTAGCCGTTAGAAATCTTGGAGAGCAAGTTTGGAGGACAATGAGATTTTGAATTCTAATTGGAGCTCAGTCTGAGTTGTCCTTTTTGTTGCAGAGTAGTGGTGGTCCAAATGTACCATCAAACCGTTAGATGACAGTTGAATTCAAAATTTGAATTTCGAATCTTGCAACGTTGTAAACTAACCAATGCTTTGGACACTAGTGTGACCATGGTTAAGTTTAACCAAACTTGAGTTGAGTCTTCAGTCTTCGGTCTTCATAAGGCAAGCTAAGTGACTTGCGGTCACTACAAGTGCGGTAACTTGAGAATGACCTTGGTGCGGTCACTTGAGAGTGAGTCTGGTGCGGTCACTTATGATTGATTCAGGTGTGGTCACTTGTGACTGCTCAAAGTGTGGTCACTTGTGAGGTAGGTTGCCTTAGACAATTTTATTCAAAATTTGAGGAGCCAATCTTCACAAGCCTAAACAAACTAAAAATGGACTTAACTAAATGAAGTATAAAACTTCTTACAATATATCCTAAAGTCCATAAAAGATAAAATTAGGTCATGGGATCAATCAAATTAAGTAATATGAGTGGTTTATAATAATCATACCCAACAATCTCCCCCTATTTGATTGAGACCATTACCTACTATAACAAAGGCTAATTCATTGTACTTGGCAAAAACATGTTTTCAAATGAATAAAATTTTATTAAGTTCATGTCCCAAGTCAATGCACACACTAAGCCAATATCATAGATTTCTATCATCCTATAAAAATAAAACAAAAAAATACTAATCCTAGCAAGATAGAAATATGATTTGAAGCATTTCAAGAGAAACAATCAAAGTGAGGTGGAAATGCATCAAACACAGATAATAGTAATATACTCCATAAATATTCAAACATTTGAGAGTAGGAGTACAGAACAAAAGAGGATCAAAGATTTAACTTAAAATCCAAATAAAACAAACATAAAATTAAAGTTGTTTTGAAACAGCCCAACATAACAAAACATAAATATTCAGTGCGGTCACTTCACGCACGGTAACTTCAGATATGATCAACTTGAATGACATCAACATCAGAAAGATTTGAGGAGAATGGAAAGAGGTAGGCAGGAGCAGGTAGACCAGGAATCATGATTGGAACGTTGATTCCATCTTCCTCTTCATCATTTTCTTCTCCTTGAGCTTGAGAGCTTCCATGTCCTCCTTGAGTGCTTCCACGATTCAGCCTGTTCAGTGCAGTGTTTACCCTGCTCGACAAGATATCAATTTTGTTTGATTGACACTCAATTCGATTGTTGGCAATCTCAATCCTGTTGGTTTGTACTTGCATCATGGCAGTCATGGCTTGAATCTTGGGTGCAAATTTCTCAGCAACAGCTATCAAACCTGCATTCATGTTGATAGACAAGTGTTCTTTCAAAGAGGTCTTAAGAGTTTCCAGCACAGTGCCTAGCTCATCCTTGAGTTCCTGCTTGTCAGCACCATAGCCTTGGATAACTCTTTACTAGCTTCCTCCAACCCATTCAATACACATCTATTTAAGGCATCAGTTTGAATCCTGAGTGCCTCTTTCAAGTAGTTAGTAGAGATGGTATTCAGCGAAGTAGTTGGTGCGGCAGGAGGTGGAGCGGCAGATGTTAATGCGGCAGAACTGGAGCTTGTTGATCCAGAGAGAGAGTCACGAATAGCCTTTGTGATGTACTCACTCTCCCCCTTAATGGTATCAACCAACTGGGAGGGATGAGAGATAATCTTATGTTGGAGAGAGGCTTGAGTAGTTTTGATTTCAGTGACCTCAGATTGGAGAGCAATCAAGTTAGAAGTGAGAAGAGAGACCTGAGAGTTAGTTTATTTTTGGTGTTGGACAAGCAGCTGCACTGCGGCAAGTATATATGCGGTCGATTGAGATGGAGCATTTGGAACAATGAGAGGAGGAGTAGGTGACCGTGGAGGAGTAGTGCGGCAAGGTGACTTAGTGAGATCACCAATAGCTTCAGTGCGGTCGCCTTTAAGAATCTGATCCTTCTCAATATCAATAGCTATATCAGGAATCTCAATTTCAATATCAACAGGCTTTTCAGGAGCCTTGGTCTCAAAAGTTGGACTATCAGCAGCATCCTTATCGGATTCATCAGGAGCAACATCTTCATCATTATGCTTATCAGCATCTTGAATTTTTTCTGCAAAAACTTCCTGAGTAGCTTCAGAGCTACTTTCAACTTGCTCTTCAGAACTACTCTCATCCACAAGAGTCAGTTCTATGGTTTTTGAAGCGGCAGGAGGAGGTTTGGATTTTGGTTTTGCGGCAGCCTTAGGAACAACAACTTCAACCTCTTCTTGAGGTGAGCTAGCAGGAGAAAATGTGGGGGAAGGAACAAGGACTTGAGGCTTTGTTACCTTAGCCTTTTTGAGATTGGTCTTGACAGGGCTAAGAGAGTGAGGTCTCTTCTTTTGAGGCTCCCCCTCAGAAATTGCCGTGATAGAGGGTTTAGTTTTGGTGAGAGTTGGTTTGGATGATTTAGAAGGTACTGTAAATTTAGATGGTCTGAGAGGAGCTGAGGGCTTGGTAGGTTTTGATGCTTGAGGGACTGCGGCAACCTTACTTGACTTCTTGGAAATGGAAGGTGCGGCAGTTGATGGTTTGGGAGAAGTGGAAGTGGATTTCTCAAGAGAAGCAGAGGGCTCTCTTATTTTGATACCTGCCTTAGGGTTGGGCTTGCTGGAGCGTGCAGATGCGGTTGATTGAGCTGCAGTAGCTTTTTCTTTGCCTTTAACGGGTGCGGCAACCACATATGGTTCATCTTTCGTTTTCTCTGAATCTCCTTAGTCTTTAGTGCCTTCATTGTTATCACTGTCTTCATCATCTGATTTTCCTTCAAGTGCGGCAAGAGGTTGTTTAGTAAAATTTGGTGGCTCATAAGGTTCAACCGGATCAGCTTCAAGATACTTTTGATAGAGGTCATCCCCAAACCTGTTTCTGAAGTTAACCTTCATGTTGCTGCGTGAGAAGATTTTGGTCTTGGAGATAGGAACATCTAGATCATCCTTCATCTTAAGGTACTCAGACCCGATTTCCTTGATATGAGCCATGAGGTAAGTAATGAACCTAGTGTTGGTTCTATACTTGGGCTTTCCCTCATCACGAGCATTCTGATACGCACGAACATTTTCAACAATGGAGTTATAGATAATCTGACCCCAATCCATTTTCCTACCCAGATAGATAGTAGCAGACATCTCCCACTGAGAATGATTCAGATTTGCCTTGTTGCCATTTTTGCAACAAATAGTCTGGCCAACCAAGTGGCAGATGTGATACATGACTTCATTAAATTCTTTTCGAGGGACCTTGGTGATGTTGGTTGTGTTTACCAATCGAAGGGCCAAAGCATTAAAATCTCTTGAACTAAGCTTGATGGGATACGCTTTTCCTTCCTTTACCTCCAGTTCCAGAATGTTGACTATGTCATCTCTGTAAATAGTCATTATCTTGCCACTCACTTTGGCTTTCAAATACTTATTTATGGAACCATCATCAAGAATTTTAGACTTCTCTTTGGCTGAGTCGAAGAACTGGTCCATAAATCCTGGAACATGATAGTCATGACCAATTGTGAATAGTGAGAGGATCCCAAAGGCCTCAAAGCGGTTGATTAGATTGTGGCCAATTGCATCGCCTTTGAGAGAATCCAAGTTAATGACTAGGCCAGGAACAAAATTGTTTAAGTCCTGGAAGAGAAACAAGTAAGAAGTTTAGTTGAGAACTGGGAGTGCGGTCACTTGATAGATGCGGCAAGTAAGAGGCACGGTCAAGTGAAAGCACGGCAAGAGAATAGTTGCGGTAGGTTGCCTTAGGAAATATTAGAGAATGAACAAACACTTAGCACTATAAACGTAAATGGATCAAAAAGTGACAAACAACGGATCATAAGACTGGTCTAAAAATTTTGGATCAAAAAGGTAGTTTTGCCAAGAACACGAAGAACACTTGAAGAGTCACGAACCCAGATTTACCAGAAAACTCATAAAAACAAAAAAAAACACATATGATTAGCTTCTAGAAACCCGATTAAATATGAAAATCACATCAAAACCAAGAAAAATTCAACATTAAGCCCAAAAATTGAAAGGGGAATTTGGGGAAAACCGAAACTAGAATATAAACCCATTTGGGTCAATAAAATCCAAAATCAAGATAAAATAAGCATGAAATCACGAACTAGAAGCAATGTGAACATTAATGAACGAAAATCTCAAGATTACAATATCAAACAGTCAACAAAATCGAAGGGACAACCCAAAATATGAAAGGGTTTTGAAACCCGCCATGAACACAAAACAGAGAATCAAAATACCAGAAAATAGGAAGTTAAGGTTCAGAAATTCATACCATTCTTGAGAGAATCAGAAGTTGTTGCTTCTTTGGAAGAGATTGTGATGTTTTTGAGGATGGATCAGCCAAATAAATGGAGAGAATGAGTGAGAAGTAGACAGAGGTTATAGAGAGAGAAAGTACAGAGAAGTTAGAGAGAGTGCAGGAGTTTCAGAGTGAAGAAGGAGAGGGTGGTAGAGGTGCATAAAGCTGAGAAGATGTCAGGAAGTGGAGTGATGGAACATCAACTCTGCGCAGTTCAGAATTAAATGCAAAGAGTCCTTTTGTCTTATCGAGGTGACCAATGACGGCGGACAATGATATGAAGAATAATATTAAATGCAGAATTAAATATTTCCAAATGATTTGAAATAAATGAGAAGCGAGGGAAAATTAGAAATTACCTAAATACCCTTGAGGTAGACTTGGTCAAAGCATCCTAAATATTTCTAAGTTAGAAAGACTTACCTTGAGTCCTTTGATGCAGCAAATTATGATCGACCGTGGCTTGTGCGGTCGAGTAAGGTCATACCTTGGTTGATTACTTCTTCAAAGTAGTAAACACATATCATCATTTTCCAACTTGATGGGTTTCTTCAAAACCTTGAAATACATTGCTATCATGCGGTCGGTAGAGAAGGTGTGGTCAGTAAGGTTGCGGTCACTTGTGGATTTATGTGACCGTGATCTTTGCTGACCGTGAGTTGATCGACAGCTTGAATACCTACTAGGTGTTGAACTTATAGAAAACACAAACGTTAGTACATAAAAACATATGGACAAGGCTTTAGAATTCTAGCATACCCATTTCTCCTCTAAGATACCTAAATCTATTGGAATCAAGAGCCTTGGTGAGAATATCTGCAATTTGATCGTCAGTACTCACATACTCTAGATGGATATTACCTTTTTCCACATGATCCTTGAGAAAGTGGTATTTGATATCAATGTGCTTGGTCTTGGAATGCATGACAGGGTTGTTGGAGACAGCAATGGTAGATGTGTTATCACAATAGATTGGACAATTATCTTTGTTGATTCCATAGTCAACCAATTATTGCTTCATCCACAGCACTTGGCAGCAGCAGCATCCAGCAGCTATATATTCAGCTTCTGTGGTAGATACAGAGTCTGAGGCTTGTTTCTTGCTAGCCCATGAAACGAGTCGATTTCCAAAGAAATGATAAGTTCTACTTATGCTTTTCCTGTTAATGGTACTTGCTGTATAGTCTGTATCTGAGTAACCTATAAGATCAAAATTCGAATCTTTAAAGTATCAAAGTCCAAGGTTAGTAGTCCCAGATAGATATCAAATAATACGTTTTACAGCAATAAGATGTGCTTCTCTAGGATCAGCTTGATAACGAGCACAAATACTAAACATGATATCTGGCCTACTAGCAGTTAAATATAGAAGAGAGCCAATCATACCTCGGTACAAGGTTTGATCAACCTTCTTACCTTTCAAGTATTTATAGGAGTGTCGTATGCCTTTGCATTTTCAAGTCCAAATTTCTTGATGAGATCTCTTGTGTACTTTGCTTGGTTGAGGAAGATGCCTTCAGCACATTGTTTTATTTGAAGTCTAAGGAAGAATGTAAATTCTCCCATCATGCTCATCTCAATTTTGCTTTTCATGAGTTTCTCAAATCGCTTACGCAACAATTCATTAATAGAACCAAAAATAATATCATCTACATATATTTGAACAAGTAAAGTATGATAATGATATTTAGCAATGAATAGAGTTGTGTCAATCTTACCACGCTTGAAACCTTTTTCTAGGAGAAATTTAGATAGATTATCATACCATGCTCGTGGATCTTGTTTGAGTCCATACAAAGCTTTACGGAGTTTGTAGACATGATCTGGAAATTTTTGATCTTCAAATCCGGGTGGTTGAGCAACAAAGACTGTTTCTTAAAGTTCACCGTTGAGAAATACACTCTTCACATCCATTTGATATAGCTTGAATCTTTTGTAAGAGGCATAAGCTAAGAATATCCTTATAGCTTCAAGTCTTACAACGGGGGCGAATGTATCATCATAATCAATGCCTTCTTCTTATCTATAGCCTTGTTCAACCAACCTAGCTTTGTTCCTTGTAATGCTTCCATTCTCATCCATCTTGTTTCTGAACACCCACTTTGTACCAATCACTCCTTGATCTTTTGGTCTTGGAACTAAGGTCCAGACATTACATCTTTTAAATTGGTTGAGTTATTCTTGCATAGCAATGACCCAACTTGAATCTTGGAGTGCTTCATCAACTTTCTTGGGTTCAATTTGAGATATGAATGCGGTAAGTGCATCATAGTTTGATCTTCTTGTTCGAACACCAGAATGTAAATCACCAATGATATTCTGAATTGGGTGATCTCTGACCTCGCGCACTTCATGAGGTAAGTCTGGTTGAGTTCATAGTGGTTGTAAGTCTTCTATTGGTACATCATTTGTGCTATCCCAATCATATGTAAGTTGAGGGATTGGTTCTTCCACATTTATGGGTGGTTCAACTTTAACTCCATTTGAGGTAGCATCAAATGTGGTAGCTTCTGGTGCTTCATGTGTGGTAGGTGGAGGTGCAGTTGAGATAAATGGGTTTCCTTGGGTTGATTGATTTTGTGGTTGATTTGTACCTGTCTCATTGAGCTCAACAAAATCATTAGCAATATTTAGAGCCAAATGTGGCTCAAGGAGAGAATGTTCATCAAATGTAACATGGACGGATTCAACTACCTTAAGAGTGGTTTTATTAAATACACGAAAAGCTTTTGAGTGTTTAGCATACCCAACAAATATACCTTCATCGGCTTTAGGAGCAAATTTACCTCGATGTTCTTTACCGTTGTAGAGAATATAAAATTTGCATCCGAAAATCTTGAAGTAGGCAATGTTGGGGGTTCTTCCTCTCCAAAGTTCATAAGGAGTTTTGTTGTATGTCTTGTTGATGAGGGATCTATTTTGAGTTAAGAATGTTGTGTTAATAGCTTCAGCCCAAAAATATTATGGTAGCTTTGCTTTAGCAATCATTGTCTTTCCAGCCTCTATCAACGTTCTGTTCTTCCTTTCCACAACACTGTTTTGTTGTGGAACTCCAGCATCAGAGAAGTTGTGGTCAATGCCATGAGCATCACAGTACTGAGCAACACCATTGTTCTTGAATTCTGTACCGTTGTCAGATCGAACACTAACGATGTCATCTTCTTTCTGAGTTTGGAACTGTCTAAAGAGCGTGGTCAAAATGTCATAACAATCATCTTTTGAGATCATCATTTCGACCCACGTATATCTTGAGTAATCGTCTACCACAACTAATGTGTATCTATTTCCTCCAATTCTTGCGGTAGTAACAGGTCCAAACAAGTCCATATGAAGTAGTTGCAAACATCTTAAAGTTGAAGGTGTCGTCTTGCTGGAGAAAGACGATTTTGGTTGTTTGCCTAGTTGACATGCTGAGCACTTTTCATCGTGGTGATCAACTACCTTGGGTAGACCACGAACTAGATTTTCTCTGCCAATCTTGGAGAGATACTTGAAGTTCAAGTGACTTAGTCTCTTGTGCCATAGCCAACTATTTTCGCTAACATTTTTTGATACAAAATAGAGATTAGAAGAAATACAAGAAGAATTGAAATCAACAATGTAAACATTTTTCTTACGAATCCCTTTGAGCAAAGTGACGCTGGAGTTGCCATCCTTGATAAAGCAATGAGTTGAAGTGAAGTGGCATTGCAATCCTTTGTCGCAAAATTGTGAGATTGAGATAAGATTGTGTTTTAGACCGGTAACTAGAGAAACATCTTGGATTGTTATTTTTCCTTTTCTGATGACTCCATAACCGATGGTTTTTCCTTTGTTGTTATCTCCAAAAGTGACTGCTGGACCTTTTTCATTACGGACACTTTCCAATAGGTTGATATCCCTAGTTATATGCCTTGAGCATCCACTGTCTAGATACCATAAAATTGTAGCTTCATTGGAGTGACCAGCCATGAGGCAGAGGACCTATAAAATAAACATTCAAGATCGAGGTCCCCTTTATTATTTTGGGTCCTAAAGATTAGCAGCTTTTGACAACCCACACTTGCCTCACAGAAGGTGGTTTAAGCCTTCTGGAATTTGGTGTGAATCTTAAAAGACATTCAGCAGCCTTGCGACCATAATCATCACACACAGAACAATGGTGGAAGCCACCCAACTTAGGGTTAACAAACTTCGTTGAAGCCTTGAGCACAACATCATTAACTGGGGTGGATGCGGTCGCCCTTACAAAGTTCATCCTTTTGAACTTTTCTGCCTTGCCACCACATCCGGTCACTGGCTTCCATGCGGTCGCCAGCTCCCTTGGTGCGGTCGACTGACCCGCGGTAAGTTCATGTGGCAGGGTGACTCTGCTACCTTGTTGGAGCTTGCCGCAGCAACAGGTTCATCCATGGCAATACCTTTCAACTTAAGTGCCTTGCCAGTTTGTTTCTTAGGGTAGACATAGTTGAACAGTAGTTTCTTCTTTGGTTCTTGTCCTTCACCCTTTGAAACATGATGTTTAGCCTTCGACCCTTCCAAAGTTTGTTGGGTAAATTTCTCATCTTTTTTATAACAAGATGCACATTTAAAGTTGTCACTAGTTTGGAATCACAAGCCTTCTTTATCACCACTAGGCTTTTGGGATTTTAAGATTTGTTCCATAGTGACACCCGAATTGGTCCACTCATTAGTGATCCTTTTAAGTTCATTTATCTCAGCAACCAATTCTTCGTTTTTAACTTTAAATATAGCATTTTGTTCTTCTAAGAAACGGTTTCGATCAGTAAGAGGAGTCATGCTCTTGATCTGCTCCTTAAGGAGGGTGAGTTCATATCTTAGTAGATATTTCTCCGTCTTAAGCTGGGAAATTTCTTCAATTGAAAGTGCTAAAGCTTCCTTCATGCCAGTAAACTTACTAATTACCTGTTTAGCTTTCATAAACATCTTTTCTTGTTCATCAGGGGAAATTTCAAACTTGACTTGAGGTATGGTAGGTATAGCTTCCTTCACTTTGGGATTTAGTAAAGCCTTCTTTGCTGCACTCACATCACATCTTAGAAATAGGAGATCACCATTCTTTTGAACTGGAGTTAGGAATCCTTTATCAGCAAGTTCATAAGCCGTATAACTCTTTTGTTTGGGTTTTAGATTGGATGAGAATATATTTTCATGATCATCCTCATCATCAGAATGAATGACCAAACAAATGTGACCTTCTTCAGAATCCTTATCGCTTTCATCAGAATCTGACTCTATCCAAGTAGCTAATTCTTTTGTGGTAGAGTCTTCTTCGGCCATCATTCCCTTTTGCTTTGAATACCTTGGAGTGAAGTTGCTTTTCTTCTTCTTCATATACTCATACTTGGGAATTGGACATTCTGATGCGAAATGACCTGGTTTCCTGCAATTAAAACAAACGAGATCCTCTTTCTTCTTAGAGAAGTTGGAGTACTCTTTCTTGTTTGTTGAGCTGCTCCTTGAAAACCATGCTGGAGCCTTGCTTGATGATCCGGGCCTTACTGATTTTCTGAACTTTTGAAATCTTTTCACGAACATAGCAAAGTCATCATCGTCCATATCTAGTAACTCAGATGTGGAGATTTTTGGATCTTCTTCTTCGACCATTTCTTCCTTTTTAGCGACCAACGATAAGCTCTTTGTTTTTCCTTCCATATCTTTAATGTTGTGGAGCTTGATATCAAAAACTTTAAGGTCGGCATAGAGGCTTCTGAGTGACATATCATCTAGTAGTGTTTGCGCGCGGGTTTTCCGGTTTGGTTGGTTATTCTCGAGGCGGTTTTCGTCCTTCGATTTACCTTTTTAATTGAGAGTCGCCACCATGTTGTTGTCGGAACACAGACCGAGATATCTGGATTCGGGGGTTAAGTTATGAATTGGGAAGGTCAAGGAGCACCCAATTCACCCAATCTAGGATTGGTCTTGCTAAGAAATCATCATCATCGTTTAAAAATTATGCAAAATGTATGTAAAAGAGAAAACAAGCAAATAAATAATTACTTATTTATTTGGGATGTTGGATCATAGGCTTCGAGACCATCTTCATGAATTGGAGAGGCTCTAGGCTGGCCCTTTTGATGGAATCACACTACTTTAAAGACAAAGAAGGAGATGAGAAGGTAGAAAACAATGAGTTTTACCTAAGCGTTCTTCAAGAATCCTATGGATGGCCTTGACTAAAGGCCTTGAATCTCCAATGAACTTGACTTGAATGGTGTGGTGAGGGTTTGAATTTCGTGGGTGATAGAGAGGGATTGATTGTAGAGACTTCTTTGATCAGATTTGGAGTGGTTTTGGGTGAATGACCATTCTAGAGGTTTTTTCGGTCCGAGAACCTCTTTATTTGTAAGGGTTCTTGACCTAGGGTTTGAGCCAAGAAGGTATGTTGTGGTGGAAATCCAAGACTTGATTCCCACAGACGTATTTTTTTGGACTCTAGGATCGTCCATTAGGTTTTTCCCGGATTGCTTTAGTGTTTGCCAGAAAAGGGGTTAAGATCAACAAGGAAACTGACCAAAAACCCGACTGTCAAGGGGGATGTCTCGTACGAGGCATCTTAGCCCTGGAATTCACTTTTTGCCCTCTGCAGTAGTTTTAATATTCATTTTGGCCCCTGACTAACGGAGTCAGTTAGAAACTTAATGAAACATGTCCAACTTAATGAGTTTCCACCCAAATCAAAGGCGAGACACAGAAGTAGTGTGATCATAAATGAACGTCCAAAATGGGGTGTCTATAGAGCTCCTCGGCGGCGATACTTATGGATGAAGTACCGTCGTCGATAGAAAAGATACCATTTTAAACTAGGGGTATGGTCGTGCTAAAAAGACGCCTACGTATTCCTCGGAAGGAAATCAGACCAAACGTAGTTCGACTTTGAAAATACGCAAAAACTGAGGTTTAAGGTATTTTGAAAATCATTTTTGAAAACAATACTTGCGGTAAGTAAAGCTTAGAGTTTAGAGAGTACCCATAGTGAGGAATCAATGGCCTTGACCCAATTCTGAATATACTCCTTTTTACTGATGACGAACCGTCTCTAGTTGCAATCCATACTGAGGAACCAATCTCTTTGACTCCAATTCTGAACATGCCCTGTTGTTGATGATGAACCGTCTTCGATTTTGGAGATGCCAGTTACCCGGACCTTGCTTCTCCTTCCAACGAGGTTGCCTTATTCGCCAGAAAATGTGAATCCTATATTATTAACATACGTCTTGATAACAATTATCGGACTCTGGGTTTGGAGACGCCCATTACTTGGATCCTTGCTTCTCCTTCCAACGAGGTTGCCTTATTCGCCGGAACAGTGAATCCTATGCCATTAACATACGTCTCGATGGAAATTATGGGATTCTAAATGGTGGGATCCTGTGGTATTAACTTACCTCTTGATAACAGTCGTGGGATACCCGGATTCGGAGACGCCAATTACTTGGACCTTGCTTCGCCTTTCAACGAGACTGCCTTTCCGTTGAAAATGTGAATCCTATGCCATTAGCTTACACCTTGATGAAAATTGTGGGACTCGAATGGTGGGATCCTATGTTATTAACTTACGTCTTGATAACAGTCGTGGGATACTCGGTTGTAAATCCTGTGCCATTAACCTACGCCTTGATGACAGTCATGGGATTTAAAGTTTGCTGATGCAGATTTCGTTGCTCACCCATGATCTTGGATGCGCGGTGAGAATAAATTCATACTGAGAAACAACTTTGCTTGTTCCTATTCTGAAAATATCCATTTGTTGATGACTCAATGTTCCATCTTGAACCGGGTTCAGATTTAACCTCTTGGTCTAAAGCAGGGATTTTTCTGACCTTTCTGTTAAGAGCAGGGCTTTTCTGGAATTTCCCAAGAAAACATGGTTTTCTGAGATTTTCTGGGGATACCTCGTACGAGGGAACGATGTCTCGTACGAGACTTCTCTGTTTTTTCGCAGAACAGAGGCATATTAGGCACTGAAAGTGATTTTCAAATCACTTTTCCTATTTCATTCTCGGGAGCTTTCGACCCTAGGAAATTTTCTCACTAAAAAATCTCCAGTTTCACCAAGTTCTAGTGATTCCCAACCCTTTCAAATGGCCGGTGTACATCGTTCCCACAAAGAGCATCTCTTTGGTAGGCATATGAAGGGCAAAGTGTGGGCGATGGATAAGTTGTGCCCGTTCCCCGAGGACCACGTTTCTCACTCCGTTCGAACTAGGCGGGTAAGGATCTCTTCCTTTGACTGAGTTTCCGTGCCAATTTCGTTGTTGCATGTCTCAATTTGGTGTTCTAGCAATTCGACTCTTGTCAATTTTCGTCTAGAATTATCGTTGCTAGGGTTTATTATGGATGGCTGATCTTTCGATGGAATTTCCTCCTTGTTGATATTGAAAATCATTGTATTATAGTAGTACATGATTTTAACTGTCGTTTCAGGCGATTCTGCGACTTTTGCGGGTAAAATGCTTAAATGAGGATTTTGCCGATTTTCTGACATCTGTCTCTTTTGCCTTTATTGATTGCAGTCATTCAGGGTGATCAATAACGGTAGAGGCAGTGTACGAGCGGTTGCCGAGAGGTGGGAAACTCTCAATGGCGAGATGAAGGAAGAGATCGAGAATCTCGGGCTTAAGCCTTTCTTTGACGGCTTAGTCAGTGAGAGGAGGAACGTGCACTTGCTCCAGGCCATCCGGGAGCGCTGGTGGGATAGTACTCATACCATGCACATGAGGTGGGGGGAGTTTACCATGACCCCTACTGACTTTTATGCCATTACCGGGCTTGCCATCGTCGGTGAGCCGCTTGAGGTGGATGCGGACTTTACTCCTAGCAGGGACGATATAATGCATTTTCTGGGATTCTCTTTACGTATCCTAGGCAAGGGTGTCCCTTTGAAGGCCTTGAGGGAGAGGGTGGATACTTATATCACCGTTAATGCTGGTCAGATGCATCTCACCGGTACTCGCATTGCAGCTGTTCGTGGCTTTCTATGGTGGGCCTTTTCTGAGACGCTATTTTCCAATCATGCGTCGACATGCATGTTTACTCTCCTGAGTGTATTAAGAGATATGCAGCATGTTACTGATACTAGCTGGGGTTCTGCTGGCTTGGCCCACTGCTACGTGGCGTGGATGAGAGGTCGCGGGATCGGGCGAACGCTGGCTTGGGTGGCTACAGTCATGCCTGGGAGGTATAATACTCATCTTCTTCTGTATTCCTCCTTTATTTCAGCCCCAGTTTACTTTCTATCTTGGTAACTCATTCAGTTTTGACATTTTCTATGTTTCTCCCATTTCATCTCTCTGTTTATTATTTATCTGAAGATTTTGATATCTCTATTTGTTTCTTCTCAACAGGTGCCCATTGCCGAGTATAGAGAGGTCGCGGGATGGCTCGCCCAGTTCATGGCCTTTGCCAAGAGGGTGAAGAGAGAGACTGTGAATCTCTTAGGCAGGTTGGCTCGTCAGACAGCAGAGTCAGCCTCTTGCGGGAAGAGACCTCGGACGGACGAGTGATCACGTGGCAATGGCGACGTCTCCTTTCTTTTGGTGCTGAGTAGATAGGCGAAGACAACTTTTTCTTTCTTTGGTTTGTACCTATGCAACAGTTATTTCCTAACTCTAACACACAATACATTAGTTAATTTTAGTTTTATTTCTGACTGTGTAAATGTATTGACTCATTTTTATAACTTATGGAGGAACTGGTTTCCCTCAAAACACACTCTTGTTTTATTATTGTAATTATATATTTTTGGAAATACACACTTATAAATAAATGTAAATTTTGATATTCAAAACGTTATACGCATGAAAGTAATAACTTAAAATACCACATACATGTAACAACATAGGTGTGTGTAACATATGAAATATTGAGCTCTATTTGTAGGTAATAAAAATTTAAAAACGTTTTTGATATTTAACATAAATGAAGACATTTGGGGTGAATCAAAATTTAAAAATAAACATTTAACCCATTTCGGTCGTCTCACAGTTTCGCTCACGGTTTTGCTCAGGGGCTTGAGCGAAAATTCGCTCACCATTACAACACTTGAGCGGATTTTTGCTTACCAATTTTCACTTAATCAGCGAATTTTCGCTCACCATTGCACATAGTCTAATGAACTCTTTACTTCAGCGGAACTATTGGTCATGGTAGAAATAATGCTCATCAAATATTAAAAATGATGCGCTTTTTAATTTAAATATTAACAATTAACAAAGGGCAAATGACAAATAAGGGCCTGAAGTTTGAGGGTCACTCGTAGGTAGGGGTCTGAAGTTTCAAAACTAGCAGATCACGGCCTGAAGATAGGAAAAACTAGCAAATATGGGCTTTTTGACGAAAAAGTTAGATTTTTCAGTTAAATCCGCATGTGTCATACACATGTGGACTTAATTGAAATAAATGTTACTATTTAAGGAGTAAAATAAATATTTTAAATTTTAAAGGACTAAAAGTAAAATTTTCACCAATATATAGTTCACTAAAATATTTTTTTTTAATTTTTTTTTTGAAAAAATAATTTCACTAAAGTATTTATTTTTAAAAAATATTTCACTAAATTATTTGAAAAAATATTTTACTAAAACAATCTAGCCTAATAATTTTTAAAATAATACTTCAAATAACTTTTCAAAATAATTAATTTAGTGAAATAATTAATTAACAACGTAGGTTCTCATTTTTTTTTAAATTTTTTTTTATTATAAAAAATATTTTAAAATAATACTTCAAATAAATTTTCAAATAATTAATTTAGTGAAATAATTAATTAACAAAGTAGGTTCTCATTTTTTAAAAAAAATATTTATTATAAAAAACTAATACTATAGTGGTTTTCATTTGCAAAAAAGTAATATTAATTTAGTAAATTTTATATTAGTGAAAAAAAAATTAATTTTAGTCCTTTTAAGTTTTAAAATATTCGTTTTACCCCTTTAATAGTAATATTAATTTTTCAATTAAATCCACATGTGCACGACACATACTGATTTAACTGAAAAATCTAACTTTTCTGTCAAAGGCCCCTATTTGCTAGTTTTTCCTATCTTCAAGCCCTGATCTGCTAGTTTTGAAACTTCAGACCCTACTTACGAACGACCCCCAAACTTCAGGCCCTTATTTGTCACTTGCCCATTAACAAATCCTTTTGCATTATGTGAGATATTAAATGATATGAAGACGAAGTTATTTGTACAGTTACAATAGTATTCATGGAGTCTGTTATATGTGTGGAATGAGTACACAAACGTCGACAAGTCCTTCTCGTAGTTACCGACGATCTTAGCATCAAGCGAAAAGAGGGAAAAAACCATTAAAAGAGATGGATTGCAAGCAAATTCAAGCAAGAAAATGGTGTTTCAGAATGACAGAAAGTAGCTGTTGAAGAAATGATCTCGAACAAAGACTGATTTTATAGCTGTTGGAGATCTTTTTTCAAGCAATTGTTAAGGCTCAAAGATCAGCTACCCAGAAGCGCGTGCCTCCCATACCACTTCTGGGAATCGCGCGCCTACCACTACACCGAGAAGAAGCGCCCGCCTCCCACCAGCAGAAAAGTTTCAACGGGCCCTTGTTAAGAAGCAAGAAGCAAAGAAGTAATTCCATGTCTCCAGAATCAACATGATCTCGATGAAGCTCCGTCCATGAACATACTCTTGGGTACACTTGGTTTTTTGTCCGCCCTTAAGGAATGTTTAATCAGAAATAGAACAGAAACGTCCCCCAAATGAAATAATAATAATAATAATAATAATAATAATAATAATAATAATAATAATAATAAAAGAAAATAATAGGATTGTCTGTTTTAGTTTCAATTCAAGCCAACCCCCGGCACTTTAAAGCGATGTTTTGACCCGTGCTAGGGTTTACTCTTAATTCTAAGGAGGAAGGAAAATGCCGCTACATCTGCTTTGGGACCGCGGTCAACTGTGCCCACACCCCGTAAGAGAGAGACAAGTCAAGAACATGCTCCGGCCATTCGCAGTCTTTCCTCAACAAACAACAACAGGTACAAGAGTCGGTCCCCTAGCATCCGATACCACAACATCAAATGTAGCATGGGTCCCAGAGCAGCTACAACTTGCAGGTACACTCCGGTCATCCACGCACATCCATAGGAAGCCGTGATACACCCACAATCATCCATAAAAACAGGTGCAGCATGAGTCCTTCGGGCAGCAGCAGCGAAGTCCTTCTAATTATCTGCAACTCTCTGTGGTACACTAATAGTCATTCACAACGGTACACTTTGGTCATCTGTGCTCCAACAGATGTCACATTGTATGTCATCCACGAAAGACAGGCACCGCGTGAGTCCTCCGAGCAGCAGTAACGATCATTTGCAAGCCTAAGTGGTAGACCCAAGGTCAACATTACAAGTCAAACAGCAAACAGCAAATGCAGCTTCAAACAGCAAACAACAAATGCGGCTTCGAACAGGAAACATCAAATGCGGCTTCGAACATCAAACAGAAAATGCGGCTCCAAACAGCAATTTGGTCCATGGTGAACCAACAAAATCATCGCCATTTTATCAGCAATCCTCCGAAGTCACCCACTCAGGGGGCGCATCTCTATCTCAATGTCATTTCAGTTTCCTACTTTCATCGAGTCTTTGTTTTTCTTTGTGATGTCCTCAGCGGATGCATTTCTTTCGTCGACGCGCTTTGCTTCACAATCCACGCCGCCGAGGGGCTCTGTAGACACCCCGCCTTAGACCGCTTACCCTAATTGCACACTTAATTTGTGTTTTTACTTTGTTTTAAACATTTTCTGTTAGTTTTGTTACTTCTGTTAAGTTTCTGACTGACTTCGTCAGTTTTGGGGGCCAAACTAAATATCAGTTCTAACTTTCCAGTCCATTCTGTCAAAAAACCATTTTAGATTCGGGCGCCTTCGCGCTTTTGGGTCAGAGGCGTGCACTTTCCGCCCCCAAGGCCAGAGGTGTGCGCTTCTGGTCATCAGTTACAGATTTTTTCCAAGAATCTCTCCCTTGCTCATTAATGCTGATTTTGCCTGGGAAATCTCTGTTTGTTAACTCTGTTTTGGCACCAAAAACACTTCCTATTCAACTATAAATACCCCCCCCCCCCTTCTTCACCAGTTCAAAGGATAGCAATTTGGATCATAACTTATACCAAGAATTTTACTCTCCAAAACTCTCCAAAAAACACTCTCAAGGTATTTTAAGGCATACAACAAGGCTTTTGAAGTTTCTTGAGGTTTTAGGTACTTTTCATGATCCCATCTCTCTCTACTTCATCTTCTTCTTTTTTTCTAAAACGTGCAATCAAACCCAATTTTTGGGACATGACACCAAAGGCCTCTTCATTATATTGAAGTTGTTCAAGGAGTTATCTCCTTTCATCCCCTTTTTACCCCCAAAATCACCTTTTCAAAACATAAGAAGTTTTTTTTATTAATGTAGAATACTCATTTGTAAGTCCGGCATTAGACGGGCGGGACGGGTGTTTAAGTACTTCCCATCTCGTAACGTATCCCCCAAACCTCTTAAACGAATCTATAGTTTTTAATCAAACTAGGCTATTATTAGGTTTTCTTATGTTCTTTTTAAAACATAGGTGGCAACTCTAAACAACTAAAACTCAAATAGACACCCTAGGACGATCAACCGCTCTAGCCAAGTGGTGGCCCGCCCCCGGGGTATCTACAGTGGGATCATTATTTTCCACAGCCAGTTAAAGTTATTCCCAGTCAATAACAGTTACTCCACATTAATGTGAGTGTTAGAACATGGCTTGCAATACAAGTTATTTGGACTTCCATCAATAAAATCATGACTATAACATTGATATAAAGTATAGTCAAACCTAGTCAATGTGTAGAATCCCTGAAATGTTATTTACCTATTTATGATGGGCAAAATGGTAAATCAACATTGCTTAAGAAATGAATAGGTATGGTCCCTATTTGAAGTGTCACCATGTTTCATATATATAGGCCCTTCCATCAAGCCTTGAAACTACTTGATGCTTACTTTTCTCATTCTAAATAATCTTCATTTTGTTAAAGAAGACATTGAGAGATTAAGAGACAGACACTATCACTTAGAAGATCATCTCCCTACATCCTCTTTTTCATCTAAAGTTCTCCCTTCAAGTTATCAATATGGATTCAACAGGTAATCATCGCTTCCGCCTTCATCTCCTTCCTCATTCTTCTTCTAAATATGAGTATGGCATTCAGGGTTAAATTGTTCCAACAATTGGTATCAGAGCCTGGTTATTATTTAGTTTGAGTTTGAGTTCTTTTAAGAAAGCTTTATTGCTTTAATTTGATTCATTTTTTCCTGTTGAATCATAAAGGTTTGATGATGATTAGGGACTCTAATTTATTGATAGAGTACTAATAATCTTCATCAGAAATTAAGAAAATGGTTTGAAAGTTTTGTTCATTAAAACTCAATGATTCAAGTGTGACTATCCCTTCATAACATGGTTTTATGTCTAGTGCATACCATGTGGATCTACTCACTTGATTCCATTAATTTTAAAACAAGATTATCCTTAAATAACATGGTTTTATGTTTTAAGTACATACCATGTGGATCTACTTGTTATTAATGCCTTTTGGAAAATTTGGACAAAAATCAAAGAAGTGCAAAAAATCTGGCACGGTCGTGCCCTTTGTTTGGCACGGTCGTGCGCATTCATTTCCTTGAACCGATGCATCTGAATAGTGCTGGTCCGGACGGGTGTCTTGTTTAATCCGGTCGGACCGGTTCGTTTGGCACGGTCGTGTCTCTGGTTTAGCACGGCCGTGCTCATTGTACCGTGAAAACATGCACTTTCGGATAATTTTGGCACGATCGTGCATCAATTTTAGCACGGTCGTGCAAAGTGTGCCCCGAGAACATGCCTTTCTGTAAATTGTTGCACGACCGTGCATATTTCTATGCTCGACCGTGCAGCTACTGTTCATCAGAATTGAATTTCGCACAAATTTGTTTTCCTCTTGAATAAAACATTCATTTTTCAAACCATAAAGCCCTGATTAATTATATGCTTTGACAATTTTATTCATTGTTTAAATAATATTGTCGCCTAAGTGATTTACGTTATTTAAACCCTAAATTGTAAAGTGTTGGATGTTTAAGTTGATATGTGAATGGCTTGAATTTTTCAAAGAAGATCTTGACATTTGACTAAAATTGGGCATTCATGTGGTAACAAGTAAAATGAACATTAGGTTATTTTCTTAGGTACTTATGTCAGCCCAAAGGAAGATTAAGTATTTATTAAAATATAAGTTCAAATTACTTGTTGCCTAAGGCAATCTTTTATGAGTCAACTCGCAATCCAAAGATTAGTTTTGATGTCATGTTGATTGTCTTGTTGATGGATTTCGTTGATATAATTAATCATTTTTCATTATGTAGTGTCTTATTCATGTTTTGTATTCATTCTTGTTCTCGAAATTCCAACAGATTTACTTATAGCTTCATCCGTGATTACTGCTATGAGTACCGTACCGATGCTTAATGGGACTAATTTTAAAACTTGGAAAAATAAATTGATGATGATCTTAGGCTATATGGACATAGATCATGCATTAAGGGAGCCGTTTCCTCTTCCTCTCTCTAACGAAAGTACTCAAGAAGAGTGCTTAAATGAGGAGAAGTGGAAATGCTCCAATCGTGTGAGCCTAATGATCATGAATATAGTTGTCCCGGAGACCATTTTGACCGGTATCTCTAAGGATATTGATGCTAAAATATTCCTTGATATGCTTGAGGAACGTTTGGCATCTACCTCCTCTCATAGGACAAAGAGAAAAGGGAAGGATGTTGCGGTTGCAAGAAATAAGAAGCGTAAGGGATCATCTAATGATCATGAAGAATGCTTCTTTTGCAAGGACCTCAATCACATGAAGTACGACTGCCCTAAGTATCACGCTTGGCGTGCTAAGAAAGGTATGTCATTTGGTCTTTGTTTGTGATAAAGGTAATTTGGTTTCATTTCCTACATATACATAGTGGTTGAATATTGGAACGACAACTCACATAAAGGAAGTTTATGTAGGATTGCCTGAAATACCAAAGTCCTGGAGAAGATGAAGGATTCATCTATATGGAAGCCGGGATCCGGTTGAAGTGCAAGGCATCGGGAATTTTTGTTATTGTTAAAGTACTTAGTAATATTTGTATAAATACTACATTTGTTGTACCGTCATTTAGACGGAATTTGATATTTATCACACTATTGAACAAAGAAGGTTATTTTGTTCAATTTTATAAATGTGATTTTTATTTTTATTCCAATGTTGATGGTACTAGTACTTTGTCAAGTAGTCTTTATTCACTTGACCTTATTTACACAATAAATGAATCCCATAAATAATGAAACCAAAACTAGAAAGCAAAAGTTATCAAGTAAATTTTAAGGCATAGGCGTTTGGGTCATATTTCCAAGAGGAAAATTGATAAGCTTATGTTAAAGGAAATCTTGAACAAACTTGATATTTCGAAAAATACTTTTGCATTAAATGCCTTAAAGGAAATTTACAAACATTAAAAGAATAAGTATTCTCGAGAGCATCAAGTGTCTCAAAGAACTAATACATTCGGATATTTGTGGGCCATTCATTAATCCTTCATGGAAAGGTCAACAATAGTTATTATGTTTATAAATGACTACTCTCAATATGGATACATTTATTACTTCATGCAAAGACTCAAGTTATGGACGTTTTCAAGTTTTATTAGGTCAAAGTTGGAAATCAACTTTGAAAGACTATTAAGAACATTAGGTCCAATCATGATAGAGTATATCATGGTTGGAATGTTTGTTAAAGGGAACAACGTCTAGGTCCTTTTTACTCGCTATTTTGAAGAGTGTGTGATTGTCTCCATCTACATTAAGCCGGGTACGCCTAGCATAAATGATGTACACAAGAGACATGATAAAATCCTTAAGGAAATGGTAATAAGCATGTTTTGTGCTTCTTTTACCTCACTCATTATGGGCGATACATTAAAACCGCAGCCCTTATTCTCATTAAAGCTCCCTCTAAGCTACTAGTAAAAACCCTTTATAATATTGGGACGAATAAGGAACACGTCCTTAAATCATCTTCATTTATGGGGTTGTATAACATAAGGGTAGACCTTATAAGTCTACTAAGGGCAAGTTAGACATAAGATTGTTAGTAGTTATTCATGAGGTAAGCCGAGAGATCTAGGGGATATATAAATTTTACAACCCAAAAATTTGAACATTTTGAAACGAGAAAAGCTAGGTTCTTTGAGGATGTTGAATTTAGTGGGAGATTAGGTGTAATATTTTGAATTTGGAAAAGAAGAGGCATCCATTTCTTCACCTCTTCCATAAGTTCCAATTGGATTTCAAATTTTGTACTTGATTTCAAAAAGAATATGCAATTCAAAATAAATATGGGTTCCCTATAAATATTGAACAACATGAAAATGTTGATCATAAGAAAGAAATTCAACAACCTCAAAATTAGGAAGAACCAAGTGCCCTTAAAGAGATACAATAGAGTAAGAAGGATTGCAATACCGGATAATTATGAGATGTATCTTACCGAGAAATAAAGAACACATAGGTTTAGTGGGAGATGAGCCATTCATCTACCATAAAGCCATTAATGGTCCTAATTCTCATAAGTAGATTAATACCATATATAAAGAGTTGAAATCTTTGAAAGATAGCAACTTTTGGGATCTTTTACATTACCTAAAGATGTGAAACCTATAAATAGGTCTCTAAGACCTAAAAGGATTCATAAAAGTAATGTTGAAAGATATAAAGACCCATCTAGTTGCTAAAGAATTTTCAACTCATAAGAAAGGCATTAATTATCAAGAAATAAACATTTCCCGGTATCTTCTAAAAACTCTTTTAGAACCATTATGGCACTTGTAGCAATTTGTGTCTTAAGCTTCATCAAATGGATATTAAGAACTTTTCTTAATGGAAACATTGGAGAAACTATCTATATGAAGAAATCCATTTATGGACTTAAGTAAAACTTCTCATTAATGGTATTTAAAGATTAATCAAGTTATTCTTTCATTTGGTTTTGAAATGAATCTTGATAAATATTGTATATACCATAAGTTCAGTAGGAGTAAAAATTATAATTTTGGTCTTATATGTGGGTAATATTTGCTTGCTAGTAATATTTTAAACCTTAATAAGGAAACTAAGAAATTTCTTTGGAATGAAAATTCTTGGTGAGGCATCTTTTTGTATTAGGAATCCAAGTTCATTGTGAGTATTCACGGAGTATTTTGGGATTATCACAAAAGGCCTATATAGAAAAGGTATTACAAAAGGTATAGCATGCAAAACTATAAACCACTTGACACCCCTAATTTTAAAGGAGACATGCTTAGTCTCAAACAGTGTCCTAAAGTTAATTATGAATCCAAGTATATAGAAAATATCCCTCTTTACATCAGCAGTAAGAAAGCTTAATAAATGCATAAGTCTTGCATTCAATGTTGGGATGCTTGGTCAATACCAAAGCAATCCAGAAAGAACATTAAGTAGTAGCCAAAAGAATGATATAGTATTTACAAAACACAAAGATCTACATGCCTATTTTTAATCGGATAATCTTGAGATCATTTGGTATTCCGATATTTGTTAAAATTACATGGCTACATATGTTTTAATGGACTGTGATTTGTCAAAACAAGTGTCGAAAGACCAATTAAGATATGACTATCAGGTAGCAGTTCCGTACTCTAACAAAAGGTTTATGGATTTAGATATTAAGTATCTTGTTATAAAGAAAAGAGTATAAAATGAACAGAGAAATACAACTTATTAGACAAACTCCATAATTTAAGGGATCCATTTATGAAACGTTATCATCTCTAGTATTTCACGAGCATGTTGCTCATATGGGTGTAACAATATGATAACATTTAATTTAGTGGGAGTTTTGTGTTATACTTCATTAATTGTTCTATTAATTATTAAAGTTTGATCTCATTTGGTTAAAGTTGGACTAGTTGGAGAATATGTTTATATATATTCATTAAGTTCCATGCTACACATCTATACTTTTGATGTATGTCATTTAGTTAGAATTTGTGTATGTGATTATAGTGGGTTTAGTTGCGAATCAATTACAACGACTGCCCCTTTAGTCCTATACTTATATGGCTAATGGATGAGATTGTTATAGATGACAATAAAGTGCACATAAGGGTTGTCATTTATGTTATACTTATGATTTAAAAGGAAGAACTTAGTTTTGCAACCCAAGTGGGAGATTGTTAGAACATGGCTTGCAATACAAGTTATTTGGACTTCCATCAATAAAATCATGACTATAACATTGATATAAAGTATAGTCAAACCTAGTCAATGTGTAGAATCCCTGAAATGTTATTTACCTATTTATGATGGGCAAAATGGTAAATAAACATTGCTTAAGAAATGAATATGTATGGTCCCTATTTGAAGTGTCACCATGTTTCATATATATAGGCCCTTCCATCAAGCCTAGAAACTACTTGATTCTTACTTTTCTCATTCTAAATAATCTTCATTTTGTTAAAGAAGACATTGAGAGATTAAGAGACATACACTATCACTTAGAAGATCATCTCCCTACATCCTCTTCTTCATCTAAAGTTCTTCAAGTTATCAACATGGATTCAACAAGTAATCATCGCTTCCGCCTTCATCTCCTTCCTCATTCTTCTTCTAAATATGAGTACGACATTCAGGGTTAAATTGTTCCAACAGTGAGCATACATGCTCTTGACTGAGAATTCGCCATTCGAGTTTAGAGACCAGAGGGGAGTATTAATTCTCCTCGAATGTTGAGGCAGGTAGATGTTCTTGATGGCAGCAATAGTGTTGGCAGGCAAGTGATTATTTAACAACTCAAAATCCTACTCCCTTTGTCCCTAAATGAGTGTCCATTTTCAAGAAATCTTTGTCTCTAAATGAGTGTCTTTTTTTAACATAACTTTCTCCCTAAACGGTTTTTTTCGAAATCTTTTTCACCGGTTTCTTTATTCGTGCAAAACTAAAGGTTTGGAAATGAGATTACAAGATTATATATGAATCGTTGTTACCAAATTGTTCAAAAAGTTGAGATTTTTCAGTGTCCCTTAAAATGAAATTTGGACACTCATTTAGGGACAGAGGTAGTATTTGTTATCCACAATAATCTCATTAACCTTAGAAGGAAGAGGAGGGTCAGGAGGTTTGGGGATGCACTGGTCAGTACACCAACAGTCATCCCAGATATCAATGCTAGAGCCATTTCCAACTTTCCATCTCAGGTTCTTAGAAATAAGATCTTTAGTTTGGAAATTCCTTTCCAAATAAAAGAAGAGGAAGCATTCTTGGTCCAATCTTTAGGCTTAGTATCCAAACAATACTTATAATTCAACACTCTAGCCCACAATTATTTAGATCCAACAGTGATCTCCCAGCCCAGTTTAGAGAATAGAGAAAGATTTTGGAGTCTTGTTTTTTTAATGCCAAAGACCCCCATCTTTTTTGTTCAAGCATATAGTGTTCCACTTAACCAGATGGATATTTTTGTGGTCTTGGGTGTCTCCCCATAAGAAATCTCGATTAATTTCATCATGTTTGTCACAGATACTTAAAAGGAGAGCACCCGACTTGCATAACATGAGATCAATCCTTCTTTGTCTCATTTCTTCTCTCCGTTTGTTGAGAGCCATTAAGAGCCTTTTGTGTTTTGTATATTGTATTCATGTATTCAAGGTAGATGATGCTTACAGTACTTGTGTGGCTCGGTTGGCGGTTTATTGCTAACCTAGATACTTTAATTACTAGTGTGCTAAACTCGAAATATTTTCCATGTGTGGATTCTTTTTGAATGTTTTCTTGGAGGGGCATCTACGTATCTCAAGATATTGCAAGGAAGTAGGTTCAATGGAAGATATGCCAGAGAAAATCAGTCCGAATGTGGGATGATTTGTGGTTACGACGTGGTGACGATTTTAGGATTTGCTTTGTAATTAAGTCGTTTTCATTGTCAAGTTACGTTTCTTCCTTAGTAATATATCTAAACTGTAGTGAAAACAATTTGACATATGTATTTCAAGCAGGCCCATCTTGACTATTATCGGGGCCCTATGCAAAAGTGTATATTGAGCCTTTAATATTTAGAAAATATACAAAACAGAGTATATATTATTAAAATATAATATAAGTACTTTTATGTAACGATTAAACTTGTACAAAAATAAAACACTAAAAAAGGTCAAAGATAACTTATTATATTAATCATAACGTTTCAATATAACCTCAACATTTTATTTTAAAAAGGACATTCTTCGAGCGCTCTTTGAAGCAAAATCATCAACCAAATCTTCATATTTTACACTTTCCAAGAGTTCATTCCGAGTCGCTATCATCGCTAATCCATTAAGCCTTGTAACATTATAGAACGCATATAAGACTTTAACAACTTCAGTTTTGAAAAGCTTCTTTCTGCAAATGTAACAGTCACATAAATAGTCAACATAATTCAATAAGAAACAAATACATTAGCAAAACAGTCAAAGTCTTTTAAAAAATCAAAATATCAATAGCTCCCGCTATGTTTTTGGGCAAAACCTCCTTAAGCAACTTTAACACCACACATATTTCGTTCTCACCAATATCAGATAAGTCATTATATCTAAGCGCATATTCAAACTGAATAGAAGAATTCTTATCATCTAATGACTTAAACTCATGGCAAGTAAACAAGAACCCAAAAACACTTTCATATTTTTAAATTGTTCAAATCACCTATTAAGAGAATTATGTGCTTGATCAATTATGTTCAAATATCCCTAAATGCAATTGGAAGAAACTTATCTAATAACATGTGTCAATCATGACTTTTTAACCCATATATTATCCCTTCTTCCACATTCACACAATTACCAATATTAGATGCATACCCATCAGAAAGCTTCAAATCCTTCAACCACTGTAACACGTTATTTATTTTCTCTTGAAACCAAAAATGGGGCAACTGGTTTAAAATATTTCCCACTAGACTTAACAATATGGAACTCTTTGCGATTGCAGATCGCTTCAAGGTATAGCCTCTTGTTAGAAGTGTCCTTTGTTGTGGACTTACAATTTATCATTGTATTAAATACATTATCAAACACATTTTTTTCAATATGCATGACATAAAGGTTATGTCTTATCAAGTTCGTCTTCCAATAAGGCAACTCCCAAAATATACTCTTCTTGATCTAGTTGTGGTCTTTACCAAAACCATATATTCTATCCTTAGCAACCTTCTTCCCCCACCTGACAGTAGGCAACTCATACACCAGCTCAAAAACATCCTCACCAGTACGACGAGGAGGGAACCCCGACGCTCTACTCAATTTTTGTGAAAGCAATCTTTTGTTTACAAAATGGATGGTCACTAGGAAGAAACCGTCTATGGAAATCAAACCATCACCGCTTATTATAATGTTCAGGTGTGAATGCATTTATATTTTTCAAACAATATGGACATGTGAATATCCCATGTGTGCTCCATCCCGACATTATACTATACACATTAAAGTAATTAGCTGTCCATATCATTGCAACCCTCTTGTCAAAGTTTTGCAACTTGAAAGCATCTCAGGTTTGAACACCATCATTCCATAACTGTTTCAGTTCATCCATCAGGGGTCGAAGAAACACATCAATGTTCTTGCCTCGATTCCAAGGCCCGGGAATGAATAAAATCTAATACATATGAGGATCAGTTATACATAACCATGGGGGGAGATTATAAACTGTGACTATAACAGGCCAACATGAAAAAGTTTTTTCCCCGGGTCCAAATGGAGAAAATCCATCTGTATATATCCCCAAATTTATATTTATAGCATCCACAATGAAGTCGGGGTAAGTAGAATCAAAATTCTTGCACGCTTCACCATCAGAAGGATGAGTTATCACACCCTCTTCACGAGGACACTCTTTGTGCCAACGCATGGATTTTGAGCTGTCTTTTAATGTGTAGATTCGTTGCAGTCTAGGAATTAACAACATATAACACAACTGCGCTCGAGGTACATTTTTCTTGTGCTTGGCACTACTCCGATGTGGTGGCTTATACCTACTAAGTGCACACGTTGAACATGAATTGAGACCCTCATTTTCCTTGTAAAAAAACATGCACTGATTCTTGCAAGCATCAATTTTATCGTAACCAAGACTGATTTGGCCTACCAACTTTTTCATGTCATAAAAATTGCTAATCATATTGTTTTCTTTAGGTAGCATCCGTTGCATCCCTGATGTGATATGATTGTAAGTATGTTGGCTCATATTTGTATCAGACTTGATATTCAAAAGCTCGGTGACACACTCAATACCGTAGAATCTGAACCCGGATGAACTTTCTCATTTGCCGAGTCCATTTAATTCATGAACTTCTTCGCAACAGGATTTGGTTCCTCGCCTGGATCAGGGCTCCAGTCAAACTTTGGTCCTGCTGCAGTTCGAACTATATCATCCATACCTATAGGCTCCTCTTCTTCACTAACCAACGGTTCCTGTTTCATAGACATATCACACATTATAGTAGGAGGATTTCGAGCACTTGTTTCAACCATATAACGCTCCCCGTACGCTACCTATACTTTGTAACTATCAACAAACCCTACCTCCATAAGATGCTTCTTTACATATCCATCACTCAAAAATTTCATATTCTTTCACTTTTTCCAAGGACACCTAATCTTGTTATCAAGGATACACCGGGGATGTTCTCTAATAAACTCCACAAAATATTGTAAACCTTCTATGAATTTCGGTGAGATACCTCTTCTATTAGGATTCTTACGATTATTCATCCAACGATTATTCATCCAACTATGATCTTCCCCAAACATATTTAACTCCTGTATTTCATAACATTTTAAAATTTTAGATTTAATTAATATGACTACTCACTAAAGTTGAATTTTTAACATCGAGTAATAAATGGAATTTTAAATTAATTTTTAAATAGTTTTAAATATTAATATATAATTCATTCTTGTAAAATGTATAATTTCACAATAATAAATTACTCCATTCATCTAAATTTAAGATGCTTAATTTCCTTTTTGGTATGTCACAGTTTAAGGTTCTTAGTTGCTTTTTCCTTAAATGGAAAAGTATGAACAGTGTTTTGGATAATCTTTTCCTCATAAAGTTCATATATTACAAAAAAACTATCACACACTTATCTAATTTTAACTCACTTGCTTTATAAATAGACAATTGTATCCTCCTCACACTATTATTGTTGACCTAAGTTTGCCTTGGTTCTTTAATAAGCGTCCAATGTCAAACTAAGAACCTTAAACGGAGGGAGTAACATTTATGCAAATCTTTAAGTGTTTTTGAATAGTTAGCATTTAAATAATGTATTTAGTTTGATTATTTTTTTTTGTTTTTTCTATTTTTTTTCCAATTAACTTAAATTCATTATTTTTTTTTTCAAAAAGCAATATACACAAAATGCAGCACACTGTACACCCGGGAATATATAGAAATATGCCCTCGTACTTAAGTTAAGGATGCAGATATGCCTTTATACAAGTTAATTGCCACATTTTCGCTCGTACTTAAGAAAAATGAGTGGATATTTGGACTCCGTCATCTTTTCGTCCAAATTTTAACAGAATTGCTTACTAGGCATCCTAGTTGGCAAGTAAAATTGACTATGTGGAAAAAAATTGCCCAACTGGATTTTGTTGATTATGGAAACTACGTTGTTTTGATACATAAAATCAATATTCGTTAAATAGATAACATATTTGTTAAATAATTAACGAAATTACATTTTCTTAGTCACTTTAGTCAGCAAGTTTGTTAAAAAAATCCCAAATCTTCTTAATCATCCTCATCCTCATCATATCCAACACCAACACCACCGTTACCCACTATTCACCCACCATCACCCCTAAAATCACACCACCATCACCACCAATCAACACCATAACCAAATTTGAAAATCTGAAAAATCAATGATGCTTCATTTTTAAATTCCGAATTCAACACCACCACCAAATTTTACAGATTACGAAAGTTTACAAGCCAACACAAATCTGAAAAATCTCAAATTTCAAATTCTAAATCTCAAATCAAAGCCAAGATCGTTAAAAAAAATGAAAGAAGAAATTCCCAATTTATGTAAACTTGAAACAGATATGAGAATAATATCAAGGTTACTGCAACAGAAACAGAGATGGTTCTTGAATTTGAACTGTGGCCGGAGGGATAGAGTTCGCCGGATTATAAAGAGCTTGAACGGAATTTATGGACTTCGCCGGGATTAGGAGTGTTCGACCGGCGAAATTGGGATAGAAACATAAACAAAGATGGTTCTTAAAAGACAAATCGGGCGGTGGAAAATAGGGATAAGAAAAGGGCATGAAGAGTGACGGTGGTGGCATTCGGGGAAGAAGAACGACTTGACGGAAGGGTGAAGAAATTGCAGGTGGGCTGGAAATCGAGAGGGAGGGGGACGAGTGATAAGAGTATTAGGGTTTTCAATATTTCATTCTAACCCCTTCATTTTAACATACTCTATTTTATGCCCCAAAATTTCTACATCAACAATTCTTTTATAATTTTTTGCACGTGTGATTGTCAAAAATTCAAATAAGCCGATGAGTCAGCATTTCCATTATATTTTGGATGAAATGTTAACGGTGTCCAAATATCCACTCATTTTTCTTAAGTACGAGGGAAAATATGGCAATTAACTTGTATAAGGGCATATCTACATCCTTAACCCAAGTACATGGGCATATTTCTATATTTTCCCCTGTACACCCACTTTAAAATATAACGTGCAGTCATACCCACTATTTGACCCATTTTACTAAACAATACTTAGTCTTGGTAGTCTTTTTGATGATTATTGTTGGAGATTATGCCTAGGCCCTTGAGAAATGCCTTATTATATGTTTTGCATGTTTATTATAATAATCTCCGTCCCTAGTACTTATGAAGAACTAGTATGAGTTTAAACGATAATCATGTGATGATTATGTGTCTGTGATATAATTAAATTTATGGGTACTTGTTGGTGAAAAAGGTACTGGACTTGACCCATTATGAGATTTATGTCATGGTCAAATGTCATAATTAAATCTCATATAGTTATATCATTTGATATCTTTAGACCTGACATTATCATAGTCTTCCACTTGATGAATGTTGTTTGACGTAGTCAAATGCTACGTTTAACCAGGTAGTTATAAAGGCTATGATTGACATAATCGGATTCTTGTAGGGAAGAATGATAAATGAAGATGAGATTTGTCTCTCTTCGGAGTGATATCTTCTTAGGCCACTCGATGAGTGAAATTGATAAAATGTGTGGCCACGCTCAAATGAATTGATGTGTTCAATGTCATTTGCTCATATCAATCTACTCAGGATCGAGAAAGCAATTGACAATATAAGTTGACGTGGACCATGACTTATGTCCAATATGATATCGTATGACAAATGGATTGTGATATGTTTTATGAAGATAAACGAACTTTGATAAGTTATATTATTTGGGTAATCATGATGGCTTGCTAGAGTCCGCTCATGATTTATGAGAACGACTTTTGTCGGGCTCATTGTCAATTTAATATAATCCTATAGGGTACACACAAAAGAACAAATCATTTAAAGGATAAAATGGCTGTCAGCCTATTTGGCACGGCCGTGCCATTTTATGAGCACGGCCGTGCCAAATTGTTGTGAACAGATTATTTGCCTCGCACCAATTGGCACGACCGTGCCGATTTGTGAGCATGGCCGTGCCAATTGACATGGGCTGGGCTGATAGCTTAATTTGATGAGTGACGGGAATTAGGTCTCTAAGTCCTTAATGATTAAGGATTTTAGAGTATAAACAATCTTTTTTCACTAGTTGTTATTGATATGAAACCCAATTGTTTTAGAAACAATATTCTTGAGTTTAAATTGAGAATCAAAAGCTCAAGAGCACCAAAAATTCATCTAGCCTTTGAAGATTAAAAAAATCGTTTTCTAATATTTGGATCTAGCAGTTCGGTTCAAGAAGTTGTTCTTGAAATTCTTTCGCATGTGGATACTTTTAGAGTGTGCTTCCTTTAGCATCTTCAAGTTCGTGTTCCTGATATCGTGAAGAACAAGATTAAGGCTTAAAGCTTGAAGATTTGAAGATCCGAAGTTTTAACGCATAACAGCGGTTTGTATTCTAAATCATTTTGTATTTAATTTAATCATTATGAACAGATTCGAGGTTCTTGCATTTTGTTATTATTGTTGTTTTCGTTGCGCATGATCCCTTAGAACCCAACATATATGACCTACTAAACTCAGTTACTCAAACGTAATGAACAAAAATTACGCACTAAAAGCAAATAAATATTCTCAAGTCCCAAAAGTAAATTTTCTCATGTAATACCAGTTTAAAGCTTCAAATTGTTGTAAAGAGAGAACAAAGCGATCAATATTAAAAATTTAGAGAAAAATCCCAACATTCTGTAATACATTGCACACTTTCTAAGCATGGGTGCAATGCTTCTTGTCTCAGTTATAAAGCAATTGCCATACCCAATCTTCCATAAAAAAACACCCAATTCATACTTTCCCTCTCTTATACACTAAACCCAAATATCACACGAAAACCTCAAATAATAATAGTAATGTAATCATTCATCACCATCAAACAATTTAACCAACTTTTTATAAGTAATTCAATCATTAGAAACCAAACGAGTAATTTATAAGAGTTCTTACGTGTCATCTTCATCTCATAAGAATTTATTTCAAACATGTTACTAGTGATAAGGATACACCGGATATACATTCCTAAATTATATTGTACATATCTTTTCATATATTCATTGTAATCTTTTGTAATTCTTGCTCTCCAAGATTAGGGTTTTGTACTCATGTATATATACACTATTGTAGAATAATACAAATCAAGTTTTCCCAATATTCTCTATTCTCATATGGTATCAGAGTGCCTATTACTGTCTCGATCCTCTCTCTCATAAAATCTACACTTCGCGTCATGTGAAATTTATTGAACACTCATTTCCGTTTTCCAGTCTCTCATCCTCTCCAGAGTTAGTCACCTCTTCTGATCAATGGTGCTCTCTTAGATTGCCTATCCTCTCCAGTGTAACTCCTGATATACCTACACCACAGCCTACACCAAACCGCACCTCGGCTTCAACCGAAGCCGCACCCCAACCAAGAACAAACCGCACCTCGGCTTCAACCGAAACCGCACCCCATCCACGACCAAACCGCACCTCGGCCTCAACTGAAACCGCACCCCCTCCAACCCCAAACCGCACCTCAGCTTCAACTGAAACCGCACCACATCCAACACCAAACCGCACCTCAGATTCAATCCCGACCGCACCCTGAACGCCTCCCCCACCACCCCCTCCTCCCTCCTCTCGTCCCACTACCAGAATCCATAATAACATTACCAAGCCCATCCAACGCCTCAACATCCATACCACCATCTCTGATCATTCCGCCGAACCAACCACCATTACCCAGGCCCTCAAAAACCCCATATGGAGAACTGCCATCCAAAATGAATATGATGCTCTCATTCATAACAAAACATGGGATCTTGTGCCTCCTTCCCCATCCCAGAATTTGGTTGGTTGCAAATGGATTTATAGAACCAAGTAAAAACCAGATGGGTATAGGGACCGCGACCACTACCACCACTCTCCACATTAGTATGATATTGTCCGCTTTGGGCCTAGCCCGCACGGATTTGTTTTTGGGTCAACTCCCAAAAGGCCTCATACTAATGAAGTGGGTGGGTGCTCTTATATACCTTGCAATTGTTTGCTCAATTGCCGATGTGGGACTTTAGGTTGCACCTCAACAATCCTCCCCTCAAACCAAGGACCACACCGCTATGGCCCGCAGTGCTTCCTCTGGCCCATATCGGCGAAAGCTTGTACCAACCGCCCGCGAAACACCATCGCCCTCGATTGCAAGACTCGATTCGCTATGTCGCACAAGGGGAACCCCACCCTATAAAGCACACACACGGTCCACCCGGTCGGGCCCATCCGAACCATGGCTCTGATACCACTTGTAGGGACCGCGACCACCACCACCACTCTCCACATTAGTATGATATTGTCTGCTTTAGGCCTAGCCCGTACGGATTTGTTTTTGGGTCAACTCCCAAAAGTCCTCATACTAATGAAGTGGGTGGGTGCTCTTATATACCTTGCAATTGTTTGCTCAATTGCCGATGTGGGACTTTGGGTTGCACCCCAACAATCCTCCCTTCAAACCAAGGACCACACCCCTATGGCCCGCAGTGTTTCCTCTGGCCCATATCGGCGAAAGCTTGTACATTGTTGGAATAGAGATCCTCAAAGAAATGAAGAGAAGAAAATCGGACTGCAGGGCGAGCGGGCGCCTGGTACTGACCAGGCGGGCGCTCATGGAGGCAGTAGGCTCGTGGTTCCTAGAATTTAATTCAGGCGGGCGCTTGCCCTATACCAAGCGGGCGCCTGGTCCCCCAATCTGAATTCGGGGAATAACAGTATTTTTGGGTTTTCTCTTATGTTTAGGTTTAGGTCTTATTCTAGGATGAATATATAAGGAATGTTCTGCCCCCATACTTATGGTAGCTCAGATTTAACATATTATAGTGCAAGATCCTGGCTTGGTAGTGCCCCCAAACGTAGTCAAACATATTGACGAACTGGGTAAATAATTTCTTATGTTCTTTTGTCTTTTGCTTTGTTTCTTTATTTCTTGTGCTTGTTTGTGGTGCGGTGATTCTTGCGATTTGCTTGGGTGTTGGGAGGGCTATACCACAACAACTGGTATCTAGAGCTCCGGTTTAACGATCCGGGTTTATCAAGCAATCAAGAATGGGCAAGGATAAACAAGCGATGGTGAAATTCGATGGGTCTGACTATGTGTTTTGGAGGATGCAAATAGAGGATCTCTTGTATAATAAGGATCTCTACATGCCTCTAAAAGGAGTCAAGCCGGAAAGCAAAAAGTAAGAAGATTGGGATCTTATGGATCGGAAAGCCCTAGGGGTGGTTAGATCTACTTTGTCAAAGTAGATCGTGAAGACTACCAAGAAGGCGAAAACCACCAAGGAGCTATTGGATTATCTTACTGAGAGATTTGAAACTCCATCTGCTGCAAATAAGGTTGATTTGATACGCAAGATGGGTAATCTCAAGATGCAAGAGGGAGGATCCTTAGCCAAGCACATCGATGAGTTTATGGATGTTATAGACTCATTGGCAGCGCTGGATATTACGTTTGGGGATGAGGTTCATGCTTGTAAATTACTAGCATCCTTACCAGGAAGTTGGAGCGGAACGGTGACAGTGTTAAATGCTTCAGCAGGTAAGAAAAAATTGAAGTATGATGATGTTAAGGACTTTCTTTTAGGCGAAGAAAATCGTATGAAGATATTGGGGACACCATCTACTTCGGGATCGGCTTTAGCTACAACTAGCAGGGGAAAACCGAGTACTAGCAACAAGGGGAGAACCGAATCAAAGGAAAACATAGGAGGTGGTGAGTACAGGCCCAGGGAGAACAAGAACGTACCAAGGGTTGCCAAGGGATCGGTTCAGTGATATCATTATAAGGAGTTAGGACACTACAAGAAGGATTGTCCCATGCGAGGGGATAAATCGGCGAATGTGGTAACTGGGGGTGAATATGTACTGGTTCTAAGTGTTAGTAGTACGCTAGAATCATGGGTGCTGGATTCGGGGCATCATTCCACTCATGCGGGCATGCAAAGGAGATGGAAAATTATACTTCCGGTGATTTCGGAAAGGTCTATCTGGCGGATGGTGAGCCTTTGGAAATCAAGGGGAAGGGGGATATCAGAATAGGAGCATCGGACGGGAAGGTCTTACATCTACACGGGGTCAGACACATTCTGGGTTTGAAAAAGAACCTGTTATCGGTTGGGCAGCTTGATGAAGAAGGTTACAAGGTAACTTTTGGCTGCAGGAACTGGGTTATTACCAAGGAGGATTCAGAGATTGCTCGGGGTAATAAAGAGGGGACATTGTATTTGGCAAATAACACCAAGGATAGTATCGCGGTGGCGTCATCCAAGGGTGATACGGATTTGTGGCACTGTCGATTGGGTCACATCAGTGAGAAGGGGATGAAAGTACTTTTCTCAAAGGGATTACTATCGGGTTTGAAGACAGTCAACTTGGGGATCTGTGAAGATTGTGTGTTTGGTAAACAGGCAAGAAGCAACTTCTCGAGGACAGGTAGGGCTTTGAGGGAAGCAAAGTTGGAATTGGTTCACACAGATTTGTAGGGGCCGGCCCCGGTAACTTCTCTAGGTGGTGCGTCATACTACATGTCATTTATTGATGATTCGACAAGGAAGGTCTGGGTTTATTTCTTGAAACACGAAGATGAGGCATTCAAGGTGTTTAAGAAATGGAAGGCCTTGGTGGAGAATCAGACGGGTCTTAAGCTCAAAAGCTTGAGGTCTGATAATGGTGGGGAGTATGAGCTCGAGGAGTTCAAGGAATATTATGCAGCGAATAGTATTCGTATGGTGGAGACACCAAAGGGAACACCTCAACACAATGGGGTAGCAGAGAGGATGAACAGGACATTGAACGAGCGGGCTAGAAGTATGAGGTTGAAGTGTGGACTTCCAAAGACATTCTGGGCATATGCGGTTGACACGGCAGCTTTCTTGATCAATAGGGGACCATCGCTACCATTGGGGAATGAAATTCCAGAGGAAGCATAGAGTGGAAAGCATGTAAATTTGTCCTTTCTTCGCATATTTGGCTGCATCTCATATGTTCATATTGATTCTGATGATAGAACTAAATTAGATGCTAAATCTGTAAAGTGTATGTTTATTAGTTATGGTGGGGATGACTTCGGGTATAAGTTTTGGGATGACCAAAATCATAATGTTATTCGTAGTAGGGATGTCATATTCAATGAACAGGTTTTGTACAAGGACAGAAAGGGGGCATCTGATGGGGTTAGTTCGGAGCCAGACATTGTTGAGGTAGATATTCTAGACTCGGGTGGGAGCAGGACGGTTCATGATGACCAAGATCAGGGGGTCACTGAAGATGAACTACATACTCCAGGACCGGAAATTCCGCTGCGCAGATCCAGCAGATTGCGTGGATCACCTGACAGGTACTCTCCTTCGAATTACTATTTGTTGTTAACAGATAGTGGTGAACCGGAGTGTTATGCGGAGGTTGTTCGTAGTACACTTTGTGATAAGTGGAAAGCTACGATGGATGATGAGATGGACTCATTGAAAGCCAATAAAACTTGGGAGTTGATTAAACTGCCTAAGGGGAAGAAGGCATTGCATAACAAGTGGGTTTACAGGATCAAGAAGGAGGCAAACGGCAGTAAGCGTTACAAGGCAAGACTGGTTGTAAAGGGGTCTCAGCAAAAATACGGTATTGACTACACCGAGGTTTTCACTCCTGTTGTGAAGATGACCACTATCAGAATGGTTCTGGTGATAGTAGTGGCAGATAATTTGTTGCTAGAACAAATGTATGTAAAGACGGCCTTCCTTCATGGTGATTTGGAGGAAGAAATTTACATGGTACAACCAGAGGGATACTTATCAAAGGGTAACGAGGAACTGGTTTGCAGGTTAACTAAGAGCTTGTATGGCCTTAAACAAGCTCCTAGGCAGTGGTACAGAAAGTTTGATGGATTCATGCATGACATTGATTTTATCAGATGTGAGGCGGATCATTGTTGCTACTTCAAGAACACTGATAACGGGTATATAATCTTGCTATTATATGTGGATGACATGTTAATAGCGGGATCTAGTAGTAGAGAGGTAAACAGATTGAAGGCACAGTTGTCAGAGCGGTTCGAGATGAAAGATTTGGGGGAGGCCAAAAAAATCTTGGGCATGCGGATTGACCAGGATAGGGAGTTGGGTAAGTTGGTTCTTTCACAAGCAGAGTACGTCGAGAAGGTCTTGGCAAGATTTTGCATGGAAGAGGAGAAGCCAACGGGTACACCATTGGGTATGTACTTTAAGCTATCCGAGAAGGACTCACCTAAGGGCAAGGAGGAGCGTGACAAGATGGAAAGGACTCCATATGCTTCGGTAGTGGGGAGTCTAATGTATGCCATGGTGTATACAAGGCCAGACATTGCACATGCGGTGGGAGTAGTCAGCCGGTTCATGGGCAATCCAGGGAAGCAACATTGGGAAGCGGTTAAATGGATCCTTCGTTACTTAAAGGGTACTGATGGTAAGTCTCTATGTTTCTCAAGCAAGGATGTCGTATTAGCGGGTTATGTTGATGTGGATTTGGCATCAAGTGATCTTGATAAGAGGAGAAGTACTATGGGTTATGTATTTACACTGGGTGGTACAGTTATCTCCTAGGCTTCTAAATTGCAAAATATCGTGGCTCAGTCGACTGCAGAAGCAGAATATGTTGCAGTGACAGAGGCAAGTAAAGAGATGGTATGGTTGCAGAACTTCTTGGGTGAACTTGGGAAGACGCGAAGTGGTAATGCTCTCTACAGTGACAGTCAGAGTGCAATTCATCTAGCAAGGAATCCGGCGTTTCATTCAAGGATGAAGCACATCGAGCTGAGGTTTCATTACATCAGGCATCTCTTGGAGAGGAAGATCTTAAGGTTGGAGAAGATTCAAGGATCGGAGAACCCGGCTGACATGTTGACAAAGGTTGTAAACATTGAAAAGTTGAAGCTGTGCATAGCTTCAATAGGGCTTGGAGAATAGGAGAGGAGGAAGGCACTACCATGATCTAGGTGATCACTAAGATGACACCAAGGATGAGTTGAAGACGGATACGGGGCTGATATACGCGGTTGATCTTTAGGTGAGAGATTGTTAGAATAGAGATCCTCAAAGAAACGAAGAGAAGAAAATCGGACTGCAGGGCGAGAGGGTGCCTGGTACTGACCAGGCGGGCGCTCATGTAGGCAGTAGGCTCGTGGTTCCCTGTCCCCCGATCTGAATTCAGGGAATAGTAGTATTTTCGGGTTTTCTCTTATGTTTAGGTTTAGGTCTTATTCTAGGATGCATATATAAGCAATGTTCCGCCCCCATACTCATGGTAACTCAGATTTAACATATTATAGTGCAAGATCATGGCTTGGTAGTGCCCCCAGACGTAGTCAAAACATATTAACGAACTAGGTAAACAATTTCTTGTGTTCTTTTGTCTTTTAGTTTGTTTCTTTATTTCTTGTGCTTGTTTGTGGTGCGGTGATTCTTGCGATTTTCTTGGGTATTGGGAGGGCTATACCACAACAATGGGTCCATTGATCGCCACAAAGCTCATCTTGTAGCTAAGGGTTTTCATCAACGCCCCGACATTGACTATTCAGAGACTTTTAGCCTGGTTGTCAAACTAGCCACTGTTCGTACCCTCTTATCTATTACTACTGTCAATGGATGGCATCTTCGTCAGGTGGACATTAATAATGCATTCTTACAGGGTTCTCTAACTGAAGAGGTCTTTATGGTTCAACCTCCTGGGTTCGTAAGTTCTTCTCATCCATCCTATGTCTGCAAGTTACGACAGGCAATATATGGTCTTAAGCAGGCTCCTAGGGCCTGGTACAATGAGTTTCGCTCTTATCTTCTCTCTCTTGGATTTGCAAATAGTATCTCTGATTCTTCTCTCTTTATTCTCAAACACAATAACAACATTCTTTATCTTTTAGTTTACGTGGATGACATCATTATTACGGGTTATGACTCCACTCTTCTCTCTCACTTCATTTCTCTATTGTCCTCTCGGTTCTCTCTTAAGGATATGGGTTCTTTGTCTTATTTTCTGGGTGTTGAGGTACTACCTCACAAAGATGGTCTTCTTCTTAGCCAATACAAGTATGTTCAGGATGTTCTCTCTCGGGCTCATATGGAAAATTCTAAACCTGTCTCCACTCCGATGCATACTCATCCCACTCTTACACTGTCCTCTGGTACTCCTCTCCCTAATCCTACAGAGTATCGTTCTCTTCTTGGCAGTTTACAGTACCTCTCCTTTTCTAGACTTGACATCTCTTTTGCGGTTAACCGCCTTTCTTAGTTCATGCATCGACCTAACATGGAGCATTGGGATGCTCTCAAAGGGTTGTTGTGTTACCTAGCTGGCACCCCTGACCATGGCTTACTTATCAGACGTAACTCCCCCCTGTGTCTGCATGCCTTCACTGATGCCGATTGGGCAGGTGATAAGGATACTTTTGTCTTTACCACTGGATACATCGTCTACTTGGGTAAAACTCCCATCTCTTAGAGTTCTAAAAAGCAACGTACTCTTGCTCGTTCTTCCATAGAATCTGAGTACCACGCTGTTGCTACTACTGCTGCTGAAGTTCTTTGGCTGAAAAATTTGCTCCATGAACTCGGTTATTCAGTTACTTCTCCTCTATCTATCTTCTGTGACAATCTCGGTGCAACATATGTAGCAGCAAATCCCAGATTTCACTCTCGTATGAAACATCTTGGCTTGGATTATCACTTTGTTCGTGAACAGGTTCAGAACAACACATTACGAGTTTCGTTTATTTCCAGCAGGGATCAGCTTGCCGATCTCTTGACTAAACCATTGGGACATGGACCGTTTGATGACAATGTTTCCAAGATTGGACTTCTCAACTGATCGTCCATCTTGCAGGGGCATGATAAGAATACACCGAATATACATTCCTAAATTATATTGTACATATCTTTTCATATATTCATTGTAATCTTTTGTAATTCTTGCTCTACAAGATTAGGGTTTTATACTCATGTATATATACACTATTGTAGAATAATACAAATCAAGTTTTCCCAATATTCTCTATTCTCATAACTAGCAGTGGACAGTACTATGAAATTACATACTATGATTTCTAAATTCTGTAAACTGAGAGTAATTTATGCATATTACAAAACAAATCTGTTGTATATACAATGAAATGTGGCAAAAAGGTCAAAGATTACCCTAGCCTTGAGCCCACCTGACCCACCAAAGGGTTTACTTTTGTTTGGGCATTGTGCTTTTGTCGAGGGAGTAGAGAATTCTGTTGGTTATATCGATGGATAATATCCATCGGTATTGTCGACGGAAACTTACGTAGGGAAGTCAAAAATCCACGGGTTAACTTTACAGCTCAAATATAAAAATCCCGCTTTGACAAAAAAAAAATTCCGTCGGTAATATTGACAGAAAAATTCAATCTCCATAGGTAATGCATGCTTTTCTAGTAGTGATGGGAGGAATAACTTTACTTTATGGCAAGTCAAGATGAAGGCCTTGTTGAGGGACAAAGGTTTGTGGGCTCTCGTGGCTATGGAGATAAAGGGTCGGAAAGATCCTAAGGGATAAGCAATAGACATCGCTGTAGGTATTAGTCCAGCTGGAGGAAAGAATTTAGAGAAGGAAGCGGTACATCTTGTAGATCTAGATGAGAGGGCTCATTTAAAAATCATCAGGTGTCTTGATGATGAGGTTCTAGTAAATTTACCAGATCCAGATTTTGGGGGTGCTTTGTGGTTGTTGTTAGAAGACATGTTCTTGACTAAAACATTGACCAACAAGCTTATTTAAAGCAAAAGCTATTTACGCTCCGAATGGTTGAAGGTACGCTTATAGATGACCATCTATATAGGTTTACTTCTATATAACATTATTTGTATAATATAGATACCAAAATTGAGGATGAGGATGTTGTGTTGATGCTTCTTGTGTCGTTGATTTACCGTACGAGGACTATATAGACTCATGTTTAAATGACAAAAAGACATTCTCTCTAGAGGATGTAGAGGCTTCTCTCAAGACGAGAAAGTCGAGATGAAAGGTGAGCAAAAGAGAAACATACAGTCAGCATGCAGGGTTAGTTGTAGAGAGCACAAGGGCTAAAACAAGAAGAAGAATTCCAAAGAAAATCTTCTAGCAAGAGGGGTCTGAAACCTTAGGATGTTTGTAGATTCTGCGGTAGGAAGGGGCATTGGAAGAACGAATGTCCAAGCAAGAAGCAAGGCGAGTCTCATACTCAAGATAAGGCATGTGTTGCTATAGGAGATAGGGACAGTGAAGATTATGCTTTATTAGTGGAAGAATGCTTATAGCTCACGGATGAGTGGCTTCCAGACCCAATGATAGAGAAAACTGAGATGGTTGAGCAATAGGTGGAGCCAGTTTCTACTAAGAGGAGTAAAAATGGGCAAACAATCCTGAATCACAAGATGACTATCCAAGGAAAGAGTTGGGACAATTTGTCTCGGTGGGCAAGGTTCAGTGCTGACTTAACTTGTAATGACCCGAGACCGCAGGCCCAATCCGTTACACAAGAACCACGCACTGGCCCAATGAATACAAATATATTGGGTCCATTTGGCTTACCACAGGCCCACCAAAAAATCCTAGGATGTATTGGTATTCATTTGTAATTCGTAGGTGCTTTGTGGTTGTTGTTAGAAGACATGTTCTTGACTAAAACATTGACCAACAAGCTTATTTAAAGCAAAAGCTATTTACGCTCCGAATGGTTGAAGGTACGCTTATAGATGACCATCTATATAGGTTTACTTCTATATAACATTATTTGTATAATATAGATACCAAAATTGAGGATGAGGATGTTGTGTTGATGCTTCTTGTGTCGTTGATTTATCGTACGAGGACTATATAGACTCATGTTTAAATGACAAAAAGACATTCTCTCTAGAGGATGTAGAGGCTTCTCTCAAGACGAGAAAGTCGAGATGAAAGGTGAGCAAAAGAGAAACATACAGTCAGCATGCAGGGTTAGTTGTAGAGAGCACAAGGGCTAAAACAAGAAGAAGAATTCCAAAGAAAATCTTCTAGCAAGAGGGGTCTGAAACCTTAGGATGTTTGTAGATTCTGCGGTAGGAAGGGGCATTGGAAGAACGAATGTCCAAGCAAGAAGCAAGGCGAGTCTCATACTCAAGATAAGGCATGTGTTGCTATAGGAGATAGGGACAGTGAAGATTATGCTTTATTAGTGGAAGAATGCTTATAGCTCACGGATGAGTGGCTTCCAGACCCAATGATAGAGAAAACTGAGATGGTTGAGCAATAGGTGGAGCCAGTTTCTACTAAGAGGAGTAAAAATGGGCAAACAATCCTGAATCACAAGATGACTATCCAAGGAAAGAGTTGGGACAATTTGTCTCGGTGGGCAAGGTTCAGTGCTGACTTAACTTGTAATGACCCGAGACCGCAGGCCCAATCCGTTACACAAGAACCACGCACTGGCCCAATGAATACAAATATATTGGGTCCACTTGGCTTACCACAGGCCCACCAAAAAATCCTAGGATGTATTGGTATTCATTTGTAATTCGTAGGTACTTAAGTACCATTCAAACTTTAGATACCCCACCGATGTGGGATATCACAATCTCCCCACCTTGGATCCTTACCGTCCTCGGCAACGCCCACTTGGATCAGTACCCCGGGAAGTGTTGGATTCAAGAGGTCGGTCATACAGATTCAAAAGGTGACTCCCACCGTATCTGTGGTGTGCACTTTGTTCCGCACAACATTTTGCTCCACATTGTTGGGTTTCCTCATAACATGGGCAGCGGAATAAAGCATTAAAATTTTCATGAAACTCAAGGCCCATAGATCCATTCATATGATTAAGTAAAATACCGCATAATGAATACTAGAATACTAACCCTTGATGCCTTTGATTATGCAACCTTGAATCTTGGTGGAGACTTTGAAACTTTGATCACGAACAGAGCAGGAACACGAACTTTGAAGATGATAAGTTTCACCCTCTATTGGTATCCACACCACGAACGAATATCAAGTAGCTTCTTGATCTTGGTTGCTAGACCAAATTGTGAAACACGCTTTCACAATGTATAAAACTATATGGAATTATTATGTGATGTTCTTGTTCTTCACCCAAGAGATCTTAGAACAAGAAATAACCCTTCAAAACTCTTTGGAGGCTCTCACAAAGCTATGGACTGATTAGGGAAACTAGAGGGAGTTTTTATACTTGTTTCACCTATTCCAAATAGGTAACAAGTGACCAAACCCGCAAGAAAACAGAACAAGAAACTCCCAGCCGAAACAGGACTGGTCCGCCCAAGTATAGAAAAGGGTCCGGCCGAATCCAAGCATGATCCGACCGGGTCACTTACTTGGTCCGCCCGGGGCATTAAGGTGGTCCGTCCGGGTCCTATACAAGGTCCGCCCGGACCAACCTATTTTCCAGTTTTTTTTCTTGTTTTCTCAGCTAAATTCCTAAAATCCCTCAAAGGGCCTTTCGACCCAAATTCCAATTATGTCCTTTTAGAATTCGTTCTATTATGTGTGACCCTATAGGATTACACTAAGTTGGCAATGGCTTCAATCATAAACCCATAAGATATGATTAGGTTCTAGCAAACCGTCATACCTACCCAAATAGTGTAACTATATACAAGTTCGTATTCCTCATAGAACATGTCACAATCCCTTTGTCCACGATGTCACATATCACAAGTCATGGTCATTGAGTCAACTTGTTTTTGTTCAATACTTTCTCGATCCCGAATACATTGATAATCCAAATGACATTGATCCAATCAATTCATTTGAGTTTGACCAAACATTTTATCAATATCATTCTACGAGGGGCCCATGCTTGACATCTCTCTGAAGAGGGACAAATCCGACTTAGTTTATTATTCTTCCCTACGTGAATCCGATTATGCCAATCATACCCTTTATAACTTCCTAGTTAAAGGTAGTGTTTGAATATGTTAAGCATAATGTTCATCAAGTGGAAGACTATAATAACTTCATGTCTAAGGATTCAAATGACATAACTAATATGAGATCTATATATGACATTGACCATGACATAAATCTCATACAGCGGGTCATGTCCAGTACCTTGTTCCAAACAAGTACCCATAAGTCTAACATGATCATTCGATGAACATTTAGACTTATACTAGTGCTTCATAAGTACTAGGGACGGAGATTATTATAAGTAAACATGAACAACAATAATAATTAAACATCTCTTTATTAAGATGAATAAAATTATAACATACAACGTTTAAATAAACGTGCCTGGGGCACCAACACTAATAATCTCCCACTTACCCTAGGCCCAATCTCCCATGTATCTAATACCTATGGACCTAACATGACCATCATGTTTAGCTTGTGGAAGTCCCTTTGTCAGTAGGTCCGCAACGTTATCATCAGTTGGTACTCTGCATATATTTACGTCTCCCCTATCAACGATTTCTCGAATGATATGAAAACGCCTAAGTATATGTTTGGATTTCTGATGTGCCCTTGGTTCCTTTGCTTGAGCAATAGCACCATTATTATAACAATAAAGGTCTATTGGATTAGTAATACTAGGAACCACATCGAGTTCACCAATGAACTTCTTAATCCAAACAGCTTCCTTTGCAGCATCCGATGCAGCAATATACTCAGCTTCAGTTGTAGAATCAGCGATTGTACTTTGCTTGGAACTCTTCCATCTTACATCTCCACCATTTAACATAAACACAAAACCCGACTACGATCTACTATCATCTTTGTCGGTTTGGAAGCTTGCATCTGTGTAACCATTTACAACGAGATCATCTTCCATACCTCCATAGATCAAAAACGAATCTTTCGTCCTTCTAAGTACTTAAGAATCGCTTTACCAGCCAATGACTTTCACCGGGGTCGGACTGATATCTACTCATCATGCTCAAAGCATAAGATACATCCAACCTAGTACAAATCATGACATACATGATGGATCCAATTGCCGAAGCATATGGAATCTCACTAATTTTCTCACGCTCATCTTTTGTCTTAGGACATTGAGTCTTGCTTAGAGAAACTCCATGTAACACTGGAAAGTGTCCTCTCTTAGATTCTTCCATGCGGAATCTTCTGAGTACCTTGTCAATGTATGTACTTTGGCTTAAACCAATTAGCTTCCTTGATCTATCTATGTAGATCTTAATGCCAAGGACATATGCGGCTACACCCATATCTTCCATTGCGAAACACTTTCCTAACCAAGTCTTTACAGAATGAAGTGTAGGAATGTCATTTCCAATGAGCAATATGTCATCCACATATAAAATAAGGAGTAGCACTATGATCCCACTAATCTTCTTGTATACACAAGGTTCATCTTCGTTCTTGATGAAGCAAAAATCTTTGACTGATTCATCAAAATGGAGATTCTAACTCCTAGAAGCTTGCTTCAATCCATAGATGGATTTCTGCAACTTGCATACTTTAGAATTTTGTGCAAAACCCTCAGGTTGTGTCATATAGACATCTTCTTGTAAGTTTCCATTCAGGAAAGCGGTTTTGACATCCATTTGCCATATCTCATAGTCATAATATGCGGCTATGGCAATCAAAATTCTTATAGAGTTGATCATTGCTACGGATAAAAAGGTTTCATCATAGTCAATACCATGAATCTGCCTATAACCTTTTGCTATAAGCCTAGCTTTGTAAGTATGCACCTTCCCATCCATGTCAGTCTTCTTCTTAAAGACCCATTTGCATCCTATGGTTTTTACACCATCAGGTTCATTAATCAAGTTCCAAACTTGATTATCATGCATGGATTGTAATTCAGATTCCATGGCTCCAAGCCACTTATCCGAATCAGGAGATGATATCGCCTCTTGGTAGGTGGTCGGTTCATCATTCTCAATGATCTCCACCTCATTACTATCCGTTACGAGAAACCCATATCTCTCGGGCTCGGATCGTAACCTACCAGATCTGCGAGTTACTTGTGTATCTTAAACAGGTTCCACAACTCCTTGTGGGACTTGTTCTTGTTCCATTATCGGTTCAATGTCATTTTCTGATACTCAAATCTCTTTGAGATTTACTTTACTCCCACTGATTTCTTTGTAGAGAAACTCTTTCTCTAGAAAGATACCAGTTCGGGAAACAAACACTTTGTTGTCCATTCGGTTGTAAAAGTAATATCCTTTAGTTTCCTTAGGATATCCCACGAAAATACATTTATCAGATTTATGTGCAAGTTTGTCTGAGACAAGTCTTTTGACAAAAACTTCACTATCCCAAATCTTCATGAAAGACAAACTAGGTTTCTTTCTGCTCCATATCTCATATGGAGTCTTTTGAACCGATTTACTTGGAACACGATTTAGCGTGAAAGCAGCGGTTTCTAGTGTATAAACCCAAAAGGATATCGGAAGATCAACTTGACTCATCATTGATCGAACCATGTCCAACAAAGTTTGATTCCTCCTCTCAGACACACCATTCCATTGTGGTGTTCCGGGTTGAGTCAATTGTGAAACTATTCCACAATTCTTTAGATGATCATCAAATTCTTGACTTAAATATTCCCCACCTCGATCCGATCAAAGTGCCTTAATACTTTTGGCAAGTTGTTTTTCTAATTTATTTTGAAATATTCTAAATATTTCAAACGCTTCACTTTTATGTTTCATTAGGTAAACATACCCAAATCTACTATAATCATCAGTGAAGGTTATGAAGTTTTGAAATCCTTCCCTAGCATTGCTACTTAGTGGTCCGCATACATCGGAATGTATCAACCCCAATAAGTCGCTTGCCCTTTCGCCCAACTTGGTAAAAGGTGTCTTAGTCATTTTTTTCAAGAAGACACGACTCGCAAGTATCATATGACTCAAGGTCACATGAACCCAAAATGCCATCCCTATGGAGTTTTGAGATACGCTTCTCATTAATATGACTTAGACAGAAATGCCACAAATAAGTATGATTTACATCATTAAGTTTAGATTTCTTATTTATATGATAGACATCTTCATTATTTTCATTCTTGACATCAAGGACATAAAGACCATTAAATGAATTTGCAATTCCATAAAACACATCATTTAAATAAATAGAAAATCTCTTATTCTCAATAAGATATTTAAACCTTCATTATCCAAACAAGATATTGAAATAATATTTCTACTTAAATCTGGTACATAATAGCAATTGTTCAAAACAAGTATTAAACCGGAAGGTAAAGTGACTTCATAAGTCCTTACGGCTAATGCAGCAACTCTTGCTCCATTCCCCACACGCAGGTCTACTTTACCCTCTTTAAGTAGTCTCCTATTCTTTAGTCCTTGCACAGTTAAACAAATGTGAGAACCACATCCGGTATCCAATACCCAGGAACTAGTGGTAGAAAGGAGTATATCTATCATATAGATACCTGAAGTCGAGCAGTCCCACTGCTCTTTCTTCTTATTTTGCTCTTCCTTAAAAGCCTTACAATTACGTTTCCAATGACCAATTTCTTGACAATGGAAACAAATTGCACCCTTTTATGCATCGGGTTTTGCATCTATAGCCTTGGCAACCTTTGTCTTGCTAATCTTGGGTTTGGCAACCTTTGCCTTACCCCTCCCTTTGGCACTTGGCCCCTTTCCATCATGAACCATGAGCACTGGAGAACCTTTCTCCACTATCTTCATCTCCATAGTTTTCAGCATGTTATGCTACTCGGAGAGATTCTTATCCATTCCATGCATGTTATAGTTCATCACAAAGTGATTATAACTCTTAGGCAATGAATTGAGAATAAGATCCGTGGCTAGCTCCAATGAAATCGGATAGCAAAGTTCTCAAGATGCTCCACGTAGCCTTTCATCTTAAGCATGTGACGTCCCACTTGTTGCCCTTCATTCATTTTGCAAGAAGTGAATGCAACAATAGTTTTATACCTCTCTTTCTAGCTTGCTCTTGAAACATGTCTCTCAACTCTACGCCTATCTCATAGGATTCCAAATGTTCCAAACTTTGTTGGAGTTTTGAGCACATAGTCGCGAGCATGAGACAACTCACATTTCTAGAATCATTATGATGTTTCTTGTGATTGTCTCTCTCTGCCCTAGGGGTATTGGCTTCAGGTTCATTAGGAATAGGCCCATCAAGAATGTACAATTTATCTTCTTGCCTTAGAACTATTCTTAGGCTTCGGATCCAATCCTTGAAGTTTGTACCATTCTCTTGAAACTTATCCTTCTCAAGGATCGATCTCAACGAAATTGATTGAGTGTTGGTTGTCATTATCTACAATTATGCAAAATTTCCAAAATTTTATAAGTACCAATTTCATTAAAGAGATAAATAATTTATTTTTTTCAAAAAATACTCCCACTAAATTATATAACCTTCTTATACAACAATTGTATAATATAATTTAAATGGGCTAAGATCTAACTTTAATTTAATTTCATGTCCGCTTTGGGCGTGACCGCTCAAAATCAAATGGAGAACTCCGTTTTTATCCATCGTACTTTGGGTCGTGTTTCACTTTTACCATCGAACTTTATTTTTCATTTTTTACCATCGTACTACAAACAATGGTGTCATTTTTAACCAAATTCGATATTTATACCCAAATTTGTTTCACTTTTACCATCGTACTACAAAACAATTGTGTCATTTTACACCCAACTTTGGTATGAAATTACACCATTGTTTGTAGTACGATGGTAAAAATGAAAAAAATAAAGTTCGATGGTAAAAGTGAAAACACGCCCTAAAGTACAATGGACCAAAACGGAGTTTTCCCAAATCAAAATAATTAGGTAGACAAACTTGTCAATCATATCCCATATGACTCTTAAATCCTTTTCTAAGATTCTTTAGAAATCTAATTTCAAAAAGCATTAGGCCCAAAACTGTTTTGACGCCTAATTAAGTCCAACAATTTTAAACGCATAGGAAACTCTTATTCACTCATCTTGCTCATACATGAATAAAATCAATGCACCTCGCTTTGGCGAGCCCACGCAAATTACCCATGTACTTACAAGTGTTTTAATCATGGCATGGCAAAAGGACTTAAAACTTCCAAGAAGGTTCATCACCATATAGCATGCAACACATTTATGAGCACATAAGATAAACATGTTGAGCATCAAGTTTAGCCACTAAATTAATCTCCATTAATTTAAGCATAATATTTATGTATCATTAGTTTCTCTATAATTATGAGGATGATACTATTTGAACTTTGGTTATCTCCAAATGAAGACAACAAGAAGTGCGGCCGAACTAAGCCATAGGCAACCACAATTCCGCACTAATTCAAGAAACCAAGAAAGTAGTCCATGTGGCCGAAACTAAGCAATAGATGGTCTCGATGAATGTAGGCCAATTGCATTCACATTCCACATGGATCTCCAAACTTTAATCAAGAATTTTGTTTCTCAATTTTAGCAATTATGAACTCTTCATAATTCTAACTTCGTTTTATCTTTGAATCTTTGATTGTGATAAATTTTGGGAAACAAAATCTCGAGAACGTAGGCTATCCATCCAAACCTTGATCCAATCTTAGAATTCACAAGACTAAAACAAATAGTAAATTTAAACCTCAAGATCCACACCCAAACCCTAGCCCCACCCGCACCAGACCAGTAGGTCCAGCCGGGTCACAGACTAGGTCCAGTCGGACCGCTGGAAAAAACCAGGAATTTTTAAATTCAAAATTTGTCTCAAAATTGTTTTCCCCCGATTTAATTAGGATTTGGTGTCTTGGTGATCTAATCACTATGATCATCAAAACCTTGAATAAACCATTTATTCATGATCTCTAGATTATCAAGACTTTGATCCAATAAAAAATTGATAACCCAAACAATTTTAAATCCACCATAAGTTTTATTACGATTGAATAGTGAGATTAAAGTTTATAAAACAATAAACCACATAAAACGCATAGATCGCATAAACATCATAATCCCAATATTCAAATCATGCTAGGCACATAAAACAATTTATATACACACAACATGATTATGTATTGAAATAATCAACATGAACGGGCACTGATACCACTGTTGGGCTTCCTCATAACATGCGCAGCGGAAAAAGCATTAAAATTTTCATGAAACCCAAAGCCCATAGATCCATTCATATGATTAAGTCAAATACCGCATAATGAATACTAGAATACTAACCATTGATGCTTTGATTATGCAACCTTGAATCTTGGTGGAGACTTTGAAACTTTGATCACGAACAGAGCAGGAATACGAACTTTGAAGATGATAAGTTTCACCCTCTATTGGTATCCACACCACGAACGAATATCATGTAGCTTCTTGATCTTGGTTGCTAGACCAAATTGTGAAACACGCTTTCACAATGTAGAACTATATGGAATTATTATGTGATGTTCTTGTTCTTCACCAAGAGATCTTTGAACAAGAAATAACCCTTCAAAACTCTTTGGAGGCTCTCACAAAGCAATGGACTGATTAGGGCAACTAGAGGGAGTTTTTTATACTTGTTTCACCTATCCAAATAGGTAACAAGTGACCAAACCTGCAGAAAATCCTAGCCGAACAGGACTGGTCCGCCCGGGTATAGCAAAGGGTCCGGACGGATCCAAGCATGGTTGACCGGGTTTCTTTCATGGTCTGCCCGGGGCATTAAGGTGGCGGCCGGGTCCTATACAAGGTCCGCTTCGGACCAACCTATTTTCCAGTTTTTTTCTTGTTTTCTACTCTAAAGTCCAAAATCCCTCAAAGGCCCTTCGACCCAAATCAATTAGTCCTTTTAGGATTCGTTCTATTGTGTGTGACCCTATAGGATTACACTAAGTTGGCAATGGCTTCAATCATAACCCATAAGATATAATTAGGTTCTAGCAAACGTTATAGCTAACCAAATAGTGTAACTATATACAAGTTCGTATTCCTCATAGAACATTCACAATCCCTTTGTTCACGATGTCATTGAACACAAGTCATAGTCATTGAGTCAACTTGTTTTGTTCAATACTTTCTCGATCCCGAATACGTTGATAATCCAAATGACATTGATCCAATCAATTCATTTGAGTTTGACCAAACATTTCATCAACATCATTCTACGAGGGCCCAAGCTTGACATCCCCTGAAGAGGGACAAATCCAACTTAGCTTATTATTTTTCCCTACGTGAATCCGATTATGCCAATCATACCCTTTATAACTTCCTGGTTAAAGGTAACGTTTGAATATATCAAACATAATGTCATCAAGTGGAAGACTATAATATGAATAAAATGATAACATACAACGTTTAAATAAACGTTCCTAGGGCACCAAATAGTCTATATGACATTGACCATGACATAAATCTCATACAGCGGGTCATGTCCAGTACCTTGTTCCAAACAAGTACCCATAAGTCTAACATGATCATCCCATGAACATTTAGACTTATACTAGTGCTTCATAAGCACTAGGGACGGAGATTATTATAAGTAAACATGATCAACAATAATAATCAAAACATCTCTTTATTAATATGAATAAAATGATAACATACAACGTTTAAATAAACGTGCCTAGGGCACCAACACTAACACACACTTCCAATCGGGACCTTCTCTGATACAATTTGTAACGACCCGAGCCGCGGGCCCGACCCGTTACAAAAGCACCACGCACTGCTCAATGACTAAATATCTTGGGTCTACTTGGCTACCATAGGCCCACACAAAAATCCTTGGATGTATTGGTATTCATTGGTAATTCGTAGGTACTTAAGCACCATTCAAACTTTAGATACCCCACCGATGTGGAAATCACATAACTTGCAAAGTCCTAAAAACTTGTAATTACACAAAAGGGGCAAGTGCTCTAGATAGCGGTCTAGAGGCACAAAAGAATGCTCAGTGTAGCATACCATTGTTTGCTTGGATAGCAAGATTGTCCAACGTGATAAAAGAGCACAGAGATCGCATTATATTTCGCCTTTGACTTGAGTTGGTTCAGAGCTTTCTAACCAGTTTGAATCTCATCATTGTATGGAACTAAGAAAACATCAGGACAAGGTAAAATCTAGAGATTTAAGGTGTACTGGTGTAGTATGTTCTGATAGCCTAGAACTAGAAACACAAGTCTAGTCAGCAAATGGGTTCTTAATTTTTAAAGGTGTACTTCTTGAGTGTTCGGCGTAACACATGTTTATGGAATAGAAAGGATTCTTAGACATCAATGTTCGGTTTCTGGCTCTCATTGGCGTTTTGGAAAGGTCAAAGAAACAATTTATGTAAGAGCACATGTTAGTGGTGTTTTGTATAAGTTCATGAAGATTTCGTGGAGTCGTTCAGTTCACATATAATTTCCGTTTGTGCAGATGCTTCTGGGGAAGAAATTCAAAATTGTACTTCAGTGTAATTCTAAGGTTTGAGATACAATGCGAGAGTGAGAAGGGATTTGTTCAATTCATTCGAGGGTGTTTGTTCGTGTTTGTTCGGATCTAAGACTAGTTTGAATCACGTTGAAGTTTGAGATAAGATCGAATGTCGTCTTCCGGGTAATATGGTATTCGAATTTGGTGATTAGGGATTTGATATTTTGGTGCGGTCAACGTTATGGTGGAGGTTCTAGTGATCTAAAAGTTATTACAAAACTTGAGCCGGAAAATCGTTTGCACGGTGTAGTAAACTTGTTTTTCGTGATCGAATAAAGTTTGTGTCTTTTGGCAAAGATAAGTTGGAGGTAGAGTCATATGTTCAAAAACGAAGGATCCAATGGTGTCGGTTCGTGGATATGGGATATGGTTC